>JAIPMN010006035.1:0-37026 GCA_020650975.1 Apostichopus californicus
GGTAACGGGTTGCACTTACTCTGGGACTACGTATATATAATATTGTTCAACGATGGCATCGTTGATGGCACATTTGGTTCATTAGTTATCAACCAGTAATTATTTAACTCTTTCGTTTGACTGAATATCAACAACCATTGACCAAGCAGTCAACAGAAGCCCGATTTCTCGTAGGCCCTACAAGAAATTCAGTCGTGACACTGTTCGAAAACACATTTTTTTTTAAATTATGACATTTTATGACACCTTTGACAAAATTTGGGGGGGCCCGGGCCCCCCCGGGCCCCAATGGGCACGACGCCACTGGATGTGTGTAAAATTGTTGTTTCTTTCTTCTTCTTGGCTTTTACCTCTTCAATTATTATTTTTTTGGTCTCTGAGTTAACTTAAAGGTATATTGAAAAGGTTTCAGTCCATGTAGATAACATTACACGTGAACACCTTGTCGTTGATTAACTCTAAGTACGCATAAAACTGGTTATGTTTTAATTAAATTTTAACTGTCCATACTTTCTATGTAACATCTTTCTCTTGCAGTTTATCCACGTCTTTTCCTAACATACAAAGACCGACATATTACTGGAGAGCTTTATGTTAAAGAGGAGGACGAGATTAACATAACGTGTTGTGCTATTGGCGCAAGACCTTCCTGGCAGCTAGACTGGATGATCGATGGGAAATTCATAAATACCTTCGAAACAGAAAATGAAGTTACAAAAAACATCAATGATGATGAAACTTATGATTCGACCACGGAAATAATGATATCAGTGAATTACAAAGCTGGGAATGTAACTTGCATGAGACGAAATAGCGATAATATTTCTCTTCTGGCAAAATCATTTATCTCCATCTACTATTACGTCTACGGTAAGCCAGTTTGTCATACCTATATCATGACAAATAAAATTGGCTCTTTTACTATGGTTATAGGTTGTTGTAAACACAAGTTAAGGAAAATAACTTAAACTATAATGAAAGATTAACACCTTATACCTTACTAGACGGATTATCAAGTGTCTTAATCCAGACACTTTGCGTTTAAGGATATTTATATTCGGTTAAAATGGCAGTCAAAAACAAAATAGTACATATATCTTGCTGATACTGATGCTGTATGGGAAACGAAAGAAGCAATGTAGCGAATGCAGTATCCTTATAGAATAAAACACAGAAACAAGAAATACTAATATAATGATTCAGTAACTCGAAATACATATGTATTGTCGGTCTCCTCATATGTTGAATATGCAATAGACTGAAGCCTTGCTGTCACGATGTAACTCATTTGAAACAAAAGTATGTTATTTATCACAATATATAATGAATGCTTTACTAACTAGTGTATTTCTTTTTAGCAGTTCTACGAATGCATAATAACTTAATCGAATATGAACTTGTGGGCTCAGTTTCTTTGTTAGAATGTGAAACTACTGTATGTTAATTGTTGCAATGTATAAGAAATGTATGTGTTACTTGTTATGTTTTGTCTGTGTTATATAATGTTAAAAGTTAATTCATAGTCATATTCCTCTATCAAGAATTTTCATCAAAAAGGGGAAAGAAGAAGAGGACAATACGGATTGATGAAATTATTAGACAATATTTTATTTGACTGCTTTTCACAGAACTACCCATTCTGACTCTTTTTGTGAATGGTGACGTCGTATCCAGTAAAACAGCAGTTGAAGTTCCTTACAAAGGTTCTGTCAAGGTAACGTGTGTTGCCATAGGTGCACGACCGTCACCAAACCTTACGTGGGTTATCGATAAGGATGGAGTCCGTAGTAGCCAAATTGCGCGGCTGAGCCAGGATACTGTTTCTTGGGATTCCAAAACACAAAGTTTTAACGTTACCTCAACTGTACAATTTTCACCTCGTACCAAGATGGGGTTGATCGTATGTCATGCGTTGACTTATTTTAATGACACCGTCGACAAAGTCAGCACTTATGTCGTGAAGGGCCGAACTATTGCAACAGGTATATATGTGATTTATGTTTACGAAAAACCGTACCATGTTTATTTGGCATCCTTTTTAGATGATCGTCGAGTTAAACGATCATAGCATTTCTCAGATCGTTTGCACGGTTAATCAAACTACAGTTTCCACTAGTTTTTCGTTCAGTTTTTTTTTGCGTTCGAAAAAGGGTTTAAAACAAAAAATATCAAACAGTTGAACCGTAGAACAGAATGGAAATAGATGTTTCTTTTTGTTTTATTATTTGCATATTCCATGTCAGACTTTTCGAAACAGAGTTAAGCCACCAGAAAAAAAAAAATCGAAAAACAAAAAAGGGCCTTTAAACTTAAATTATTTTAATGAAATCGTATTCATCTCGATTATATTTGTACTTACATTTGTTTATGTAACAGACAACAGGTCAAAGGTCGACATGAAAAGTGCTGGAATTACTGAACAAACAGTTCCAGTTATCTTGGTACCAATAACAGTCACTTGTACAGCGATAATTATAATGTGTATATTATGGGCTGCTAAGCATGGTGAGTGTTTTTATTATTCTTTGCTTTTTTTCTAAACGTTTCAATGATAATATAATTAACATAATAAAGTAAAACGTTGGTTTTTCTTACATCATGTTTTAAGTCCTGATCTTTCTAAAATTTAAATTTATAAGGCTACACAAATTTACACAACTACACCGTAGCTCTTTACTTGCTCATTTATGTATATTTTCAATAACTTTTAAAGTAGAACAATTTTTCACTTATTATTGGCGTTTACATTTCAGCACATTGTTGTCATCCACAAATGTAAGTAACCTTGCTATTTTATATTAAAGCTAAGTAAACATACTTTGTTCCCGATAGAATAAACACATTAAATACTTTAATAGATGTGCATATGAAAACGGGTTTGGTATTTTCTCCCCCAAATTAAAGACATCCCTATATATGAACTACATATTAACTGATTTAAGGATATATTACAATAAATAGAAGTATCTTGAATCCATTTGTAATTTACGATTTTTTAGTTTTAATGTTCTTAATAATTCTAATGTATGTATTTAGGTATTTCAAGATAAGTGTAAATATTTCGAAAACATCCGTTATTAACTGTAGATACCTAAAAATAAATGTACGTGTCTTAAATTAACTGAACTGAAAAAAGAAAATTCCTCATTTAAAAATGAAAACAGACTATATTGCTCAAAGTACGACTCAACATAAACTAGGGTAATGGCTTGCTTAATATACTTCCTATACTGAATATGATGATATTACCTAAAACCTTATTATGTTTAGAAGTAAAAAAAATTGAAGCGAAACATCAAAGTGAACAGAATTCTGATTCATTATTTTTCCAAAGACCACAGGACACACTGCCCTGCGAAATGTCAGAGGAATCTCTCAGTGAGCAACCTGTGCTGACATCAGTGAGTAAGTGTACAGTATAGTTCCTACCGATGTTACAAAGTACTAAACTTCAGTTATATTCTTATGTATGAGAGCGTGGTGGCCAATTGGCTAAGGCGTCGAGCTCATAATCCAAGGATTACTGGTTCGATTCTTGCCTAGTTCATTACGTTGTGTCCTTGGGTAAGATGCTTTATCTCAATTATCTCTCTCCACCTAGGGGTTAAATGGGTACTTGTGAGGAAACTTGTCATTGGGTGCAGTATATACCTACAGCCATCTAGAGGGATTGTCTCTGGGACAGGTTATCATTGACCAGGGGTAATGTTACGTCTGTAAAGCGCTTTGAATCTTATCGCTGGGATATGTTAATCGAACATTATTATTATTATTTACAAACAAGTTGATACTGCACATGAGTTCATTGCAATGTCTCTACTTCATATATAATTAACTTTAATAATTATTGTTGACATTAAATACGAATAATCTCCATGTGGACTGAGTGACATTAACTGTAATGGGTTTGGGGTTAGAACACTTGATCACTTTATTAACCCACGAAGTGCCACACGTCTGGAAAGGGAAAATAAAGAATCGTTTCTTATGAATCAATACTTGCAGAAACTAGCAACATACGTCCGACTTCACAAAGGTAAGCTACTTCAATTTGTATCGTTCTACTGTACTCTTTGGTGTGCTTTACACACGTGACAATGTTGCATGGTATCGGGTATAATGTATGCTGTTGAGAAATTGTTTACCAGTTTATTTGTTACAGCGCCATTGGAGCGGCGACTAATTGTCTTCATGACCGATAAAGGAATAGATTGTTAAAAACTGAAATATTTGCACAATTGTCACCACCGGGTAATTTTGTAAGCTAAGAAACTTCCTGTTGCAGCTTTGGCATGAGAAGGTTTGATAAAACACATCTTACACCTTTCTTTAAATTCCAGATTCAGTGTAGAACTTCCGCAGCTTCCGCATAATAACAGCAATGTGTCACGACGGGTTACAAAACCTGTAGCAGAACATGGTAAAACACTTGCAATGTTCATTTACTGTTCATTTCAATTGAGGATCATTTCAACCCCTGTAATAACTTACTACGGTTTTCATTGTTCATATATGTCCTGCCTTGAAACTATTTAATGTTACAAGTTGTAGTTAATAAAAAATATAGTTGTTAAAATATTTAAGGAAGTGAACAAGTGCTGTTTGGTGGCCATGCTCAAATACTGAGCTCTGATTGACACTGTTAAATTGTCTACTTACCGCCCCCCCCCCCCTACATGTACAACTGGGATGGTATGAATTTTTAAGTTCTTTAAGTAAATGCAGCTTGTTTTTTACAACATATGAAACTTTCACTGTAATATAAAGTTATAATCATTGATTTACTTAACAAAATTAAATTATTAACTTACTTATGATAAACAAACTTGATGATCCTTTCAAACTGAACAGTAATGATTTTCATTGGTTTTATAACATGTTGCTCATACCAATACCCACAGTTCCTGACAATCGTGATTGCTCATCCCCAGTGGTTCATTCCTTAAACCTTTAGAAATGATTTTTATGCAGAAAGTTGGTTTCATCATATTGGGACATTCAATATTTAAGATAGACTTTATTATTATTGCTTTTTCTTCATTGATTGTTTTTTCTAGGGATTTATTCAATGATTGATGAGAGTTTTCCGGAATTCCGAGTATATCGTGAGGAAGACCTATGCAAAGTCGTTACTCTAAATATTGGTAAATCGTACACCAGATGGATGGGTATGATTAAAGAATCGCTAGACACTAAATGTGTTATTATAACCACCGCTTCAGGTAACAAAATGTTAAATTTCACAAAATATTTGATTTGACTCTATTTATTACTCTCAGTGTAAACAAATGTTGCTACTTATGATGGAGAAGTAAATCATAGATGTTCTATAGTCTACCCTTTCTCTATATAAACAGTTTCCTTATGTTCGTAGATATGATATTGCACAAAGTCTACTACTGAACGTTAAAATATTATCATGAATCTCTTCACCCAGGTGTATAAATGGGGACTTGCGAGGTGACTTGTAAATATAGTTGCGTGCGCCGGTTTGTGGTTGCACCCTATGGGAAGTCCCCCAGGGGACACGTGGCTGTGGTGCACTGTTGTGCCCTAGGAGAGATTGTTTGAAATGTGCACACTTTGGTGTGTAGGTGTGGCAAGTTACCAATGACCAGGGTTAATTGTAAAGCGCATAGAACTTGTGGATTATGCGCTATATAAATAACGGCGTAATAATAATAATTATAAATGCAATATTCGAGAAAAGAAACAGTGGCGTTTGAGTTTGTTATCTGGCACTCTCGTGAAAGACTATCAATTTATTTGGCCAGGGAGTGTTTAAAAAGTTGTCCTTTGTTACATAAATATGCTGTCAAGACTCAACGTATAGACGACGGTAAAATAGCTTATGGAGAAACATAAAACTATTTCGGTAAATTAACAATGCATTGCTTTTCGTTTGAAAACAATTTCACAAGACATGACGAAAATACGTCATGTGATATAGCGTAGCAAATAACATAGATGTTTACTGTGAAAGTGAAATGATATCATTGTCGATTTTGACTTTGTTATCAATAATGTATATAATATTTATTTTAATATCGAATAACGATTCAGATGCAGCGATCACTACCAATGATGTACACTGGGATTTGTTCGCTAAACGTGCTCTAGAATTACCGATGTCAGACTATATTACAAAACTGGAAGGCATTTGCATATCCTCAGGTATTTTGTGATTTTATATTTACCTTTCATGAATAATAATATATTCTCATGATTTATCTTTATCTGCATAAATATACATATTTAGTTCTAAATATAAATAAATATTAATGAAGATAAATATATATTCATGAAGATAAATATATATTCATGAAGATAAATATATATTCATGAAGATGAATAAATATTCATGAATATAAATAAATATTCATGAATATAAATCAATCAGATGCTTCAGCAGATTAAGTCGTTGGTCACCTATACTGTGAGATTAACTACATTGCTTCAACGCATTTTGTATGTAGTTTAAATGTAGATGCATATCACACCAAAATATATGTTATGAACTTCTTTCGTTTAGGCCTAAAGCTTAACCAGATTAGAAAAAATAATGTAACATGCTAAGCAAAGGAAAGTATATAACATATTAACGTTCGTTTCGTTTCGGCCTAAAGCTTAACATATTAAATAATAATGTATTGTAACACGCTAAGCAAAGGAAAGCGAATACTTTCACCGATCTATAAACGACGCTCAATGAAGCTAAACACGTAGGCTACTAGATCACATGCGACACCACTCTGAACTAGGAGAGGAATGAATCATGTAACTCACAGGGGGAGTGGGTGGTGTACTTTATAGGCACGGATCACCCAATCCTTGACCGTGAGATGTTCATCTGCCATCTGGATGCCCGAACTGTTCAGAATCTCTAGATTCTTTCAGTTTAGGTCATGTATAATGCACACCTCCCACCGCACCGCTTGATATCCTTTTGGGGTGAGGGGCCAGCGACCCCCACCCGTCAGTACGGTTCCTAAGCTGATGTGAACCACTGATTGGCCCATGTGGATTTCTCTTATAATGCCACACAGCCTATATTAGCTCTTGACTTATGTAAATCTTCACGGCTATTGTTCAATCTAGATTTTATACAAAAAACAAAACAAAAACATAACACAGGTATTTCAGAATGGCAGATTCAGGAGTGACCTAGCATTAGTTCAGTGGATGCAGTGCCTAAAACTCCAATTTCAGTGCGATAGGACGACAAAGGCATGTAAATATGTTGCGTACATATGCAAAGAAGGGAGGCGGTTATAGAAGGTCACACCCTAAACACATAAACGCAATTGGGCGAGGTCATCAGTGCAGGACATTTGCCCGACCTAGACCCAACGGAAATTTCCCTTTCAACCACGCTTAGAAAAAAATCACATCAGCAACGATGACAAATACCATATTAACGTTCATATAACAGCTAATGCTAGTTCAAGTGAACGAACTGCACTTTTAGCGGACATCATTGTATATGTATACCTGTTCAATTTACAAACAATTCCTGTGTACCTGAACATGTACTTGCCAATGACGTGGTTAAAGTCGTTATTATTTTTCGCATAAATATCTTACATTAAATCTCTTCTTTTACAATTTATTTTTCACAGGTCAACTCCACCTTTTACATGAAAACCTTGCGTGTGGTACACTTGCAGCCCATATGACAGCCAGAAAAACAGAAGGGAGTGTCCTGAATTTGAATGAAGGCATAGTATTAAGAGATGTCATCACCTATATTCTGGGAATTTTAGATGGATTAGAGCTAATCCACTCTTACGGGGTAAAGTTCGTTCTGGTTCCATTTTCTATGAATAAAGAGACATCTAAATTAAGAAATTTAACTTTATCTAAAGGTCAACAAAACACCTTGAAGTTCTAAAATCACTTACAAATCTCTCTTCTTTTCGCAATTTCCTTTTTTCTTTTGCCAGTTTGTTCATCCTGGATTGGAAAGCAGGAAAGTATTATTTACGAAGCAAGGCGTTTGCAAACTCTATGACTTCTGCCTTTCTATGGATGCTACAAAAGCAATCCTTGTCAAGAAATCACAGGTTTGTCTTCCATCAATCAAAGATGAAATATTGTTTTAATTAATTTCAAACACAGCAGTTCCTAATGAACTTCATATTCTTCTAATGATAAATTACAGTGCGAAGCCAGACTGTAAATTTCACATAAAGTTAACAGCCATAATTTTCAAAAAGTTTGAGTTTTCTGTTTTGGTTCTTTTAGGTTTCATTTCGGCCACAGGTGTATCCACCCGAATCGATACATCGTAATGAATACACGCAGGAAAGCGACATCTGGTCATTTGCAGTGATGGCATGGGAACTCATGTCTGGGGGTAAGAGAAACGCCTGAGTAGTTAAGCGGATGCATTAACCTTAGCATAAACACAATGATTAAGATGCGGCAGTTGCAGCCCATTGTTGCGCTAACTTTAACCATTGGACATGTACCTTCTAACACCATTTACTTAATATATTAACTAAAATTCTCACCGAAATGAGTTTCTGTCTGAAACAGACTAAAACAGACCAATGATATGGTTCAAAAACGAAATGAAACTCTTTCGAACTTTTCCGTAGTGCACAAGCACATGTTTGACACCCTCGGCTCCCGATAGAGATCGAGAGCTATGACTTCCTTCCCTTATTCCTGTTATTAATATCACCAGCTCTACACACAATCTAAGCATGTAAACAGTTTCACTGTATGCCCATCTAGACCGAGTAATTTAAGAGTTCGTTGGGATGAAGGTCAAAATTTTGCCTTATCAGTGCTATGATGAGAAATGTTTAAGTTTAATCTATATATCTTGGGTAAGTTTGGAACTCAAGGTTGTATGTCATCTACACTAACATGCAACACAGACGTTCAATGGCAGATATTGCTTAATGGATTATTCTGACCGTCATTGACCATTTGATTAGTGTTGTTCATCAATAGGTTAACGCGTTATGTGATTCATGTCGTTTTGACTGGATCACAACTGAAATAGTGCGAACTTGTGTCAAAAGATCAATATCATGACCTCCCGAATATTATTAGCTGTTCTATTCAGTTATATTCTTGTTTAACGTGGGTTGAATTAATGTATTATCTAAACTTAGTTTCAGCAATACAAAGGAACACATCAATGTCTTTATTGCATGGAATCTTCCTCAATAAATTCTTTTGAACGAATCACTCCTATAACCATCATTAACATTCATTTCAGTCGCTTTGAGGAAAGAGAAAATTGCTGTCGGTTTTTATAACCCATATTTCGTTTTATTAGTGCAGTGTTCTTTCTGGTTATTGAATGACATCACGTGCAACAAAAAAAAAAGCTTTCTATTCAACTATGAGTCTCGTTCTAATCATAACCTTGTATTAAAAGATTCATCAGTGCCGCCATCACCTGGATACAGCAATGAAGCTCGGCTTGATACAGTACCGGAACTTTCCTGGCCACGTACTTATAACCAATACAGGTAAATGACTTTCAAGGAACGATTTATTGTGCTCTACGTTGTAAGCAATTTACATACATTCAAATTTCCTTGGCATTCATAATGTCTAACGTCTGAAGTATAGGTAGGACAATATCAGCAGGATATGACAAAATTTTCCCCTCCCCAAACAAAACCTTTCCCATTTCTCATCTCCCACCCCACTCCATCAACAATAAACCCTCAGATACACCAAAAACACAAAATGTGTTATATACAAACTAAACCGGAAGCACGCATTCATAGGAAAGAACTCGCGTTTGATACCAATCGAAAAGTATATACTTAAGTAATTTTAGAACACATTTGTATTTGTTTTCCGAGCAGAAATGATTTACTCTTTGAATGTTGGAGAAAGTGTCCGTCACTTCGCCCAGGAAGTACAGCTTTGAAGAAAGCGTTCAAGAAGGTACAGAGAAGTTTCTATTTTTTTTTTAATTTACCACAGTTTACCAGCAGAAGATGGAAAAGATAATTCATTTCCATTCCAGCATATTCATTTCCATGGAAACAATGTATACTATATACAATAACTACCGTAAAAGATTAGTCATTTAATCGTTCGAATTGGATCACAGTTGTTTCATTGAAAAACGCTTTTTTTCAGCAGTAATTTCCTGACCTTACTTTAATAACCCTTAAGAATGTTTCATCCCTATCACGTACTGCCACAGTCTTTATTTTGATTCAACAATATGTAACCATCAACCAGATTGATACCCAAGGCTCGTACAGTAACTACTGTTCATGTCCTGTAACACATGTTACATATGTTACGAACACGGTACCGCGGTACCGTATCATCTTTTCTTCAAACACATAGCTAGTACAGTAGCTACTGGTGCCACCTGTTACTACTGTTCTCTCCTACAACCGTGCATCAGTAATTACTGCTTTGTATTCGTAACACTGTAACATTTGTTACAGGTGGCACCAGTAGTTACTGTACCAGCTATGATTATCGGCTGTAGCATCTCTACAGGAGCGCTATCATCACGTATAATGTGGCGCTCTTAAACTATGTTCTATAACTCGACATCCATACCTGGATCAGTATTTTTTCAGGTGATATTTTCTATTTCTTTTTTCTGCTCTCACATCCTTTTCTGTTATGCATTAGAAATGTCATTCGTCGACACTGAAGGTTGTACCACAAAGAAAGCTGCAGTCACTTGAAGAAACGTATGTTCCCATGGACCGGCCGAAAAGTTGGAATAATTAGAAATGAACAGATATAATGGTACACCAAAGTCAGTTTTTTCCTTAGCAAATAGAGTTAACATTACTGGAAAATGGGTACGCTGTAAATATATGTGCCGAACGGGAGTGTGAAACGTGCCCGTCCCAAATAGGATAATTATCCAAGGAGGGCTATCGATATTACATTGTATATTTTTAAACATATTGATAAGTCTACTCGTATCACACCGATTACTTCTGAGAATTTTTTTTATTACCCATTGAACATGTGATTTGCTTCATTTTTTTTTCAACAAAATATTGTTAAATTCGCAAAATTACATTATTTGCTCCAAATCCAAGAGGCCCGCGTCGAATGACCGATTAGTTTTACCGCAGATATGACTCGTTACTGTCTTTTTTCCAAAGAAGAAGAATGGGCACTAACATGATGGTGACTTGCTCTACTCGTAAAAGAGAATACAATTTGCATATCATAAATGCATACATTTACATGTGATGCACATTAGGTAACTAAAATGTGTTACTTAATGAGAATTTATGAAAGTTCTGATTCAAAATTAAAAATCCCGATTAGGGTCCTTCTAAACTATCAACATGTATAGCTTGCATAACATTTGACTTGTTAATACATTATGATCGGTTTACTAAATCTTGTTATATCATATTTAAAAGTATATAATTATGTAAAAACAAAGCAGCACAGTGGTATAACATCCAATAAGTATTATTTTATTACTGTTTATATTTGTATATTTCATACATTTTGTTATGTATTACATCAATACATCATTACATTTTGTAATGAGTCATCATTTATCAATTTAAAAATCCATACCATATATAAAAAGAAAAGAAGAAAAGGTGTTAGAGTTTTCATGAATTTAGAATTGCTTTTGAAACGTTTGAATTATTATAATTATTCATACTTAAAAAGCGTAATACGGATTTCCCATCCCTTACTAATATTAGAGATATGATTCTCAAAGTCATCGATTGTAGGTCTCACCCTCAGCAATAATGTTTCAAGAACCTCACAAGACAGTTCAGCAACTGTTCGCAGTTGCTTATTTGAATAACTTAAATGCAATCAACGTAAATATTTTACATAATTACATTTTAAGGTGTGGGAAATGGCATTGTTGGTTGCCCAGTCGACTACAAAGTCAAACGTCATCATTTAAAAATAATCGATATGTAAATATATATTCTTTGTGATGCTGGTTCTCTCTGTATACTTCTTAGCGTCTACCGTATTGTGTCTCTAAAAGGAAGAATAAAACATCACAATGTTTACATTTCTATAAAATTAATCAACCAATATGTCTCTTGGTAATTGGTAATAAAGAATATCACGTTTCATTTTACCCTTATCAAAGTGACGATATTATCTATACTAAAACAGAGCAAACATATCAAACGGTATGAATAATTAGTTGTAAAAAATAATCCGTTTGATTGCATGTACGATAAGAAAAAGAACAACACGTAAGTGTGAAATATCCTTTAACTTGTAAATAAAGCACCGGATTTCTGTGTAAAATAAGAGAACACACTCTACACAACTGCTCTTTGTAATATGTGCAAATTTTGCATCCATTTTCTATACATTTAACACTTTAACAGTGACAATCAAATATTTGGGAGGAGGGGGGGGGGGGTTGGCAATGCCTGCTAACATAATTCATACTAAGTTTGGAATTGTGCCGATATATGAATATAAGAATGTAATAATAAGACATTTTGTACATACCTCCATTCTTCACGGAAATTCTTTACCTTTATCAAACGAAACATATGAGATATGTAATTAAAAACATCATGAATTAATAAAAAATTAAAAAAGTGTGTTTTCATAACGGTTAAGCAATTGAAAAAAAAACCAATGATTCCTATAACATATGTGCATTTATATTTGTATCATATTATTTCCAACAAAATGTATGTAAACTACATGTAACTATATCCATTGTGCTTCCTGTTATTAAAAAAAACCTCCAATAGTTAGCTAGGTTTCCAGCTGCAACAAATTTGTAAAAAATATTATTTAAACAAAGGTCGAACCTCTTTTCTGTAATCGTTTTCCGATAATCTTTTCCCTCCATAACGAGTCTGAAATATTAATGCAAGAATTATGCTGAATTAAGATTTCAACACTCAGTTTTAAATCGTAAATTACATGTAAAAAAAAATTGATATAAAATGGAAAGAAATTGTTCAAATACTGTATGTTTTCACTAGAAAATAAATAATAATAACATTTAAGTAAATGTTTAACAGCATATAGTAAGTTACACTGTAAAGTACATATATATCCACTGGCGTTATCATTAGTGGATATATCAACTCACCTCCCATTGACCTGATGGGCGCAGACGATACCATATTGTTGTAGGTAACCAAAATACTGTGAACATATAAAAGTGAAGTAAAATAAAGCATAGCTGTATACAATACTAATGGATGGCTACCGAATATCAAATTTCAATACATGAGTTGCGAAAACTATACTTCATTGATTTATCAATGCTACTGGATGTTGTTTGACTGTTCAATTCAATTCGGTTGTTTTTATTCTCACCAGATGTATTTGCTTTCCCAAACTTTTGCAGGAAAGACTCCTCTTCGAAACGTTTAGGCAATAGTTTAACCTGCAAAGATATTTATATGAACAAAGCAACACATTAATTTATTCTCTGTTTATTGCCATTCTCAAATAATTATCTTATAAATACAACCATGATTATGCATTACAAATCAACACAAAACATAACTAAAAATAGGCAAGAATTAAATTCTTCATTAAATCCACTGTTACCAACCCCTGAACAATGTTTTGTGTCACATTCTAAAGTGATTCAGGCTAAGTATAGTTTACATTTGACAATCAAAAAAAAAGTAGCGTTCACTAAAGCAGAAAGGTTGTTATCATTTCCGTTTGGAAGTAGTAACAAGAGTAACAAAACCAAATAAAAAATAACACTTTAATATCTTTGTCACAGTTTCAGCTTACGTTAAAACCTGCAAACCATCACAATTAAGTGAGAATTTGATCACACTGAGTGCTTCTTCACATGTAAACTCTCGACCCATTTCAGTGATCTTCAATTCCTTCACATGTTTCAACGTATCTATTACCAATCCAGAAGTCAAGTGGATACGTAGACGATCGAGCTGCACATTGGCTACACAGTCTTCTAAATGAAACCACGCAATTGGAATCTACACGTTGAAGAACGGAAACAAAATATCAAAGACATGGTGAAGGGGTTTTGCTCCGTGAGATTTGCTACATGATGTAGTGATGTTGAATATATTTTTGCTATGACTTAGTACTATGTATAGTAATGACACATTCATTGCATTTTTTCTCAAGACAGTAACAACTATGTGTTATAACCTCGTTCTTTGAATTGTTAGAGCTATGACTACTTTGTAGAAATTTGGCGTCAGAAATTCCTGGTCTCATGCTAACCGCTTCTCATGAAATTGATGAAAATATATTCCACTCAAATTGAACAATACTAACATAAAACCATGTAAGAAACAAAATTAATACATTACTAATTTGTAAGATAGTAATTCGTTCAAGGTAAACAAAGGGTTTAAAATGTCTTGAAATAGATTACCTTCATTTTTGATGCTATGGCAATTAGCTGTAAGGTAGATCGTTGCACAAGTCTGCTGTTGTCTTTACTAACGAGAAAGTTATCGGAGCACACCTCGGTTATATTTTTTGCTATGGAGTCGATATTTCCAGTTTGTTCCATAATACACAATATCGCGAAATTGTCACCATCTGGAGTGCTTTTTAAGTAATGTATGATATCTGTAGCTATTTCTTTGTTTAGACCACATGTGAACCGATAGACATACTGAAGTTCAAAGGGGTCAATTGTTTTAAGAGTATTTGTAAGCTCAGTCTTCGACGCGTTAGATGCGAAGCGTGATAAATAATGAGCTGCGTACCATTCACAAAAGAGTTTATGGAAGAATTTTACTCGAATTGTCTTTGCATGAATACCATCGTAGTCCAATATTGTTTTCTGATTAAGAAACGATGAAGACTGCTGTTCAACTAAAATGCCAACTTGAATGTAGTGGTTATAAAATTCATCGCTGATTTCAGTACACAGTTCCTCCTTTGTCCACTGTTTTTGGCTGTCGGTTTTCGTTAAACTTTTAAATGCTATTTCATCAAGTACTGCGTGATCGAAGGCTGGAGCACTCAGTTGTGAACCCTTGTTATAGCTTAATTTCGATGCCTGATGCCTGTGGAAACAGGCAATGACGTAACGAAAGAAGGCGGTAACAGAATCGACATCTATGCTTGCCTTATCCCTTAACGCTAAGTGGACATACATCACAAAGAATAAAGGTACCTGACACAGGTCCCCAAGCATTGAGTTTAGCTGTAAGCGTTCCATGATTTCGTCGACAGGTTCTACACCGCTGATGCCTTCAACCACACGATGGAGATAGCTAACTCGAGCTGTTTCGTTAAAACCAGTCAATCTGATCAAGTCCTTGTTAGGAGTAATGTACTCAGGGAGGCAGTTTGTTCTGGTTGTTAATATAACTTGACATTTTTGAAACAGACTTCTCTGCAAAATATGCCGGATGTCAGTATCAACATCTCTACCTGGAAATTCATCGTAGCCATCAAGTATGAGCAATATTGATTTCGTATGAAAAATAATATTCATGATGTCTTCTTTTGTAAATGTTGAGTCCATCGGAAGTAAAAGTGCTCTGATTGCTTCAAAAATTGAGGTTTTATTTGGCCAATCCCGTAACCGGAAAAACAACAAAATATCAATATCTTTCAAAGGTGAATCTTGTTTAATCGTGCACCAGTCGTAAGCTAACTTCAAGGCTAGAGTTGATTTACCATGACCAGGATCTCCTTCGACTACAAGTAAACGTGACTTGATTCGAGGATTATTAAATAGTTCATTGTAATTTTTCAACGTCATCCATTCGCCCCTTTCAGTGATGGAGCTAGTCTTTAGGTCAAGACCCCCTTCGACATAAAGTTGCTCCACACCGTATGCATCGTCTCGCATGAATGGTAACGGCCTTATAGAATTATAAATATCTTCGTAACTTATTCGCAATTCGTCGAGAAATGTCTTAGTTTTGTCTGATTTTGAGAGAAAGGGAAGGAAAAATGTCCTTATGCATATTACGACTTTGTACACGAAGTTATGTTTTTTATTTATAGAACCAACAAAATAACACATGGCGTGGAAGGATAGAGATATGGCTTGTTACAGTTTACGTTATTTGAAGTGGTTGGTTTGAGAGAGAATTAAAAATTACTTGGAAATTTCCCGTAAAAGTGAATCATCTGATCACTTTGTGAACTAATTTCTCAAAGGTTTACTTGAAAAGTAGTTAACCTCCATTAACAGTACTGTTAAATATCACAATATGGGTACATGGTATTTAAAGAAAGGTAAGCATTTCAGGTTTATCAAACGCCTAGAACTTGCAAGTTTGTAATGCTCATTTGAAGTACAATACAACTGTTGGAGTAATTTATGCAGAAATTTACATTATTCGTTAAAAAAAATAAGAGCTATTTACCTGGCATTTCATTTTCCTTGGTCTCAGGTGTGAGTACATCTTTCATCTTCAAAAGGAAAAAGAAATAAGAAACACCTTGGTACAAGCCGCACTTGAAATTATTTTATCTGTAACATGAATATTTGTGAATCGTTAAGCACGAAACAATATGTAGCATTTGCAAGAATGAATTATAAACTTTTAGAGAAGGTAGAAAATAGCATGCTATTGGGACATTACCTCAACCTCTTCGCGATTTGAGGATCTTCTTCTTCTAATTTTTCTTCTTCTGCGGACTAGAATAAAATAAATAGTAATATATGGTAATACATCAACAACGAAACATTTATGTAAAGGATCTGCACAATGTCATTTTCATATTGGTGACAAGATTCCTATAGTACAACATTTTTTTTATAATCTTAATAGGAACGTGTCCGAAGAAAATTTATAGCCAAGTACATACTTCTCTGAATGAATTTTTCACAATGTCGATAAATAAAATATTCATTCTTTCAGGACGATAAAGTCTACAAGCACACAATGTGGTTGCCGTAATGCACGATTTAAATGCCGATCTGTACACATGAGTGATAAAAAGGTATTACTTTAACCGTCTGAGACCACAGCCTTCTTAAAGTTTCATCTATAAAATTGATAGAGGAAAATATTTTGTTTTAGAATCTTTACATTGATTTAAAGATGGAAAAAGTTGCCTACTTTTGTGATAATATATGAGAATTGTGTCACATTTTATCATCTTACCAACATTACCTTTTGTGAAAATAATAACAATGAAGATCGCTGCAATGACAACGAAAGCGAACAAAGCTAACATAGCAACCGTGAGATGATTCAAATCAGTTGTTTGAGGATCTGTGGAGAAAGGATATTATTAACATTAAAAATAATAATCAATAGTCATTTTACGACGCTTAAGCGACTACAATAATAGGAGAAACCCGCAAGGGCTTATGGATTACACGTCGAATGGCTTCCAATTCAACAATTTAACTCAAATGTGGAATCTTTTCAATTTAGTAAGTCATTTCAGATGGGAAAACGTTAATTTTCTTAGATAGGAAACCCACCTTAATATGACCCGGTCAATATTGATTGTTCTACATAGTTTGCAGTGTATTGTTCATTACTAATGTACAAACTACCTTACTAATAAACCATATCACATCGACTAGCATATTGCTCTTTTGATATGGTATCTTTTTCGGCCATATTTTAATCCTACTGTTTTACTAACAACTCTTACATATTTACTTTTGTCTTCCTTGGCATATCTTTAAATTAATGAAACTCTGTTACTATATAGCAACATATGGTTGCCAATTTGTGTAAAACCATTTACAAAAGACAATTTTCGGGAAATTTCATCTTTAGCCTTCATTGTGACATTCAAAACCGACATCTTTGTACTTGAGACAAGCTTGGCTTACAAAGAATGACTCGTTGCTTTTCCTTCACAGTGAAACATAATCCATGCTACCTTTTGTCTTAAAAGCTTCAGTGGTGCAATTTAAACAGGATTTGATAACATATTGAATAATGGTTACCAACTTACCATCTATGAAAATGACCTGAACCTTCCTTGACGCTTCAAATAAGTGAGCGTGGGATCCAGCCACTGCACACTCTAATTCCAGTGGCTCTTTTGTAAGTGCTTTATGTTTATACGTGGAAGTGAGCGTGATGTCAAAGGTCACACCATCAGTTGAAACCTGTTTCTTCTCTTCGTAAAAGTGTATCATCGAGGATTGAGTACCGTGATACGTTTTCCAAGTGAGATCCACTTCTGGACGAACACCGAAGAGTGAACAAGTCAGATTAACTGTGACGCCCACTTCAATTGCACAATATGTACCTGGTCTACACCCTATAATATCGATGTGAAGAGGCTCCGGAATGACTAGTAAGAGTTAAAAATACAAAAAGAATACGTGTAAAAAACCAACAGTACGTATAATTGTTCACATATGTTCCTTTTGTTCAAGTCAGTCATAATCCTTGTCCTAATTTATAAAGAAGCCCGATCGACCGATCGATATCTATTAAAAATGTACACTTAGGCAAAAATAAAAACAAATGTTTGTCCCAAATCTGGAATAAAAAGTATTACAAGATAACTACAAATGTTGAGCATAGTACAGGTTTACTGGTAAGGCACGTCTCCCGTTACTGCATACCTGAGTAACATATACATCTGTATAGCAATATTGCAACGAGAAATGAATATTCTAGACTCAGATCATGAAACTTACCATAAACAAACAGCTGGTATTGGTTGACACTGTCTGTGAATCCATCATGATATATGCATGCATATGTGCCTTCATGTTCCACCTGTGCTGCTTCTGTCGTTAGGACCCCATTCCCTTCCAATCGAAAATCTGTCGATAATTCGGTGATGGCTTTCTCTCCAATAAACGTTGATACCACCAGATCGACAACTTGGTTTTTCGAATACTTTTTCCAAACGACGTAACTAATTGTTCTATTGGAACAGACTATTTCAATTCGGTTGTCTTGTTTGACCCACAGTTTGATGGGATCTCTGACAATTTCTCGCCACTTTTTAGAGAGAAGGATAATGGAAGAGCGATTATTTTGAAGTAGTTCAGACGGACAAGTAGATTTGCAGCTAAACAGCATCAGTAAATTTGAATCAAAATCCTTAACTTCGATTGATGAGTTTGAGTCATAAGTACCCCCTTTTTTTGGAGCAGATGTTTCTAGTGATGTGATGTTTATCTCTCCTTGTGAGGTTATGTGAGTCCAGTGAAGTAGGACGGACGGTTTAGCTCCTTCAACAGAACAGACGATGCTAGCAGATCCTGGGTCCTCTAATAAACAAAGCCTGCTCTCGCTACCGCATTTGTCAATGACAGGAAAGTCCACAGAAGGTTTTACTAGAAAAAGATAACACAAGTATTTATATTTCACAATGCATGTTTTGACAAAGTGACACTCTAAATAAAGAATACACAACCTGTTAACATATTGTTCATCTGTGGCAAAACCTAATGTTGCTAATACATATGCTAGAGAGCGTTACGTTTCGATTCTAACCGGATGTTCTTCAAAGATAAACTGAAACAAGCAAACAATAAAAAAAACAGACATAACACAAAGGACAGCGTAACATTAGACAAAACCAATTACGGTGCAAATCCCAACTGATCGGGTCATGGTAAATATAAACATACACTAGTTTCACCATGCTTTTGGCTGCCTCCACACCACTATAAAACTTATATTCCTACGTCTTTGTCACATTTGCTCTATTAATTACAATTTCCTTCAATTCACATAGACAAAGGTCCTCGTCTCTTCAAAAAAATTCTTCGTAGTCCTGGACGCAGCAGTCACAGAAACCAGGATGCATATAAGTCAGAGGGTTACAACACATGAGAACTGATAACAAAACATTCTCCCCCTTGTCATTTTCCACTTCTCTTTCACACCAAAGTACTAACAACTATCATCACATTTGCCATACATCATATCTTTTTCAAAGCTCTCTAAGAAAAATAGCATGGCCTACATGCACCGTTTGTGAAATGGAATCTGTGCTTGCCAAAGCTGCTGCTTCATTAATGTTCAGAACGTTACTTGCAAATGATTGCTCTCTGCAGGTTCCAGATATCAGAATCTAATTCTTTTAGCAGTCACAGAAACCAGGATGCATATAAGTCAAATACCTCTAAGGTATTTATCTTATGTCTAAAGAAGGTCCTAAGTATACAAGACATGTCGCTCGTAAGAGACGTTTCTATCGCCACTTGTCCACAGTCATCACATCAAATAGACTCAAACTCTTTTGGAATTTCAATTGTAGTTTTAACAATGCACACAAGAAATGATATCAGTTAATAAACTGGATTCAAATAAACGAGATTCCGTAATTTAAAGGATTTCTCGCTTCTCAGAAATGTTTGAAAACCTGAATTACTGTCTATCAAAAGAGTACCTAACGTACGAATCTCACTCTGTTGCTTGTTTCAAAGGATGTCTCCAACACAATTTGAATGACATTATTATCCTTCAGTCTACTTACCGATGGTGATTACTCTAACAATGTGATTTGATGGAATTTCTGACTGTATCTTGAAGAATACTACTGTGAAATGTTGTTCGTGTCTAAGATTGACTTGGTTTATAATCAAAGAACCATTCGGATAAATATCATATTCTCCTGAAAGGTAGCCCACACCAGATTTTTCGTTCTCTTTGAAGTTCAGAATCGGTCGATCGTTCACCAGGTCTGTAGAGTTATACCAAAAGACGCCGTGGAATCCTGCACTAAATGAGCAATTCAACATGCCGATTTTATGAAGTTCCAAGTACTGTGTATAGGTTCACATGCAGTAGTAAGTGCTCCATCTGAAATGATAGATATTTGATATACAACAGTTGTTAAGGTTTGATCACATTTAAGAACGTGGTGGCCAATTGGCCAAGGAGTCGGACTTGTGATCCAATGATTGCTGGTTCGATTCTTGCCTAGTTAATTACGGTGTGTCATTAGGCAAAGATCTTAAATACCTCTCTCCATCCAGGGGTTAAATGGGTACCTGTCAAGTAACTTGTCACTGGGAGCAGTGTATAACTGCAGCCGCCTGGACGGATTGTCTCTAGGACAGGTCACGTTTGTAAAGCGCATTGAAGCTACATAAAGCTACAGAAATCGAATATTAGTATTATTGAGGGCTATCTGACACAACAGGGGCGATGGGCACCGTAGTGTGAACGCTGGCGAATTAACAGTAACCACGAGCAGACTCCATAATCGTGATCTACATTCCTGGAGGATATTTATACCCCGTAAGGCCTATAACATATATCAAATGAAGTATATCATTCTTTTCTGCTCTTGTTACAGCTTTTAATTTGGTAATAATGGCTTTGTAATGTTAGTCTGTTCGTCCCTTATTTGAACTGTTTCCCATCCTTTTCTTTACAGTGGTTACTTTCAAATGTCGATTAATGACGATCATATATAAGGCAGTGTAAAACCCATAGACATGATACACCCACCATCCCTGATGATTCCCTGAACTGCTGAGCACAAAAGGAAACAAAGTCGATTAACTGAAAAATGTGGGGAACAAACTAGGTTTCTTAAGAGTTGAAGCAAGAAATATGTAATAAAGATATATTATAATTACCTGTATAGTGAAGCAATGTAATTGCAAGAATTCCAACAAGCGAGTACATCGTGTCCATTTGAGTGAGTATTTTTCTTTCTAGAGGAATCAATTGTATATAATTAACCATCGTGGAAGTACCATACAAAGGTTCCTACTTAAAAATGCAAGGCATTAGTTAACAGCTTAACAGAATTACCCACAACCAATTACAGTATTTACTGCTGTTATGATTTTCATCCGTAAACAAAGCATAATCTTTACTTATATTATAACATTAAAATATTTCACTGCTCACATTCGGAGCTCTCTAAAGTTTGTTGTTCATATCATCATGGTCGTGGGTCCACAAAAACAGAGAATACGAACTTCGGGCAATTTGGAACGTGATGGGACAGCTTAAAGAACACCGCGCTCAACTTTACCCTCCTCGACACTAAGCCTCTTTGGCCACCACAAGATTCAGCAAAAAAACAGCCAATGCAATTGCAACGTAGGCCTACCCTTCCAAAGGCACAGACAGTGATCAAGCTAGTCGGGGTCGTTAAGGCTCGTAATTAAATCAAAATTGGACTCACATTTTTTGTACTGCTGATATGTTAATAAAATAGTACGACTGGATGTAAAACGTATAATAGCAAACACAACTTACATATTCTCAAAGATTACAGCAACCCTGCTCTAGGAATTCAGAATTATTCTTGAACATCTCAGTTACTGGATATGAAGAGTCAGGCCTACATGCAGGTTGGTTGTTATTACTTGTAAAGGAAACGACAAAGATGGCGTACTCCTGTAATACAGCATCATACTGTCTTGCGCGTGGTATGATAAGCAATGTCAATAAAATCCTTTCAAAAACCGTTAAAGCAAATACAGACGTGTACAATGAACTACAACAGCCGCATGCGAAAGATAACAGTTTGTTGACTTTCTGGAAAACTCAATCATTTTATCTCAAGTGTTTATCCGTGATTGAAGTTCAATGTCCAAATCACGCTGTAACTCAAACATATCACAGAGGTCAATTAGTGTCAGGTGGAACAATGTTGAGGGCTTATGGTGATGTCTTTGTTTACAACAATTACTGTTTGCAAGTCACCTCATGTTACTTTTCTACACTTCTTCTTACCCTTGAATGGTAACCGTTGGCTTGTAGATCTCATCCAGAGGGAAAAGTATTAACAGCTTGGATATGAGGACATTTCGTCTAAATTTCCCCATTTAACTGTCTGTAGATATGATTTAATATAGACGTTGGGGGTCTAATAAAATTATTGAAGTGAAACATTAGTAACCACTAACCTTACAACACCATTACCATTTCAATTACATACGTAATCGCCAAGGTGGTAGTTTAATTAGGTAACATCACTTATTGGCGAAGGAATTTAGTAAGCTTCTTTTCTCGAATTACTTCATTACCTTCAATTCCATATAACACAACTGTTAGCGCTATTAACTTCGCTTTGTGTATGTAAGATTAGTGTTATACAGTGTTTCATTGATTAAATGATTGTAAACTACGATATAGTTTTCTTGAAATCGGGTTGCGAGTGTGCACTTCAGAAAATTCAATTGGTATATGGAAGAAAACAAGACTGTAACAATTGGCTTAATTAGTTAATATAATTTATTTCATTTTCCGAATTAGCTAGATCAGGCTCGATCATATAACATCAAAGATATCAAATGAATAAAAAATATAAAATAATACAAATTAACCAACAAAAGCCTACCACTGCGCGGGATTATTTGTCTCATAAGTTGGAAATGGAGGGGTGATTACTGTCGGTCCAAAGGGACTCCAGCTTGATACGTACAAGGCAGTAATAAACAAAGTCCACCTCCCACTGCACGTCACCAATCACCTGCCTTTCTTATACACTTATTAATACATAATTGTATCATTGCCTCCTCAGAAAATTGTAGGCAATAACGCCATACCTTACACAAAACAGAATAATAAAACAAGCAATACAACCTAGAGTTTATTTTTCAAAGACGCTATTGACATAACCAGACCAATCCAGTTTGTGATATAAACATCTAAATACTTTAAACTATCAACACGATCGACTCTACAGTTATTAATTATGAAATGTGGGTCCGGTGTGAGTCTATGACGACGAAAGTCTATTAGGATCTTTTTAGTCTTATCTACATTCAGCTTTATGAAATTATCAACACAGTACTTTGCAAAATGACCAATTTGAGTATTATAAAACTAACATGGTGCATTTCACTTTCAATCTGAATTATTTTATTCCAATGATTTTCATATTCGATATTAATCAAGCACAAAGATCAACATGTGAATCATTTCAAACTGACTAATCATTGCATGATGATTAAACAAATATATTATAAATATGTACAGTATGTAATGGTCACAGCTATTCGGTGCAAATTGTTATCAATTCCAAGTAAACTACTATTCAAAGGATATATTTTTCAAACGTAACACTCTACATTTGAAACTTATAAGAAAAGGCCATCACTATATCAACGGATATAGTTTGTCGCTTGAAACTTGACGTATCAAATAAGAAGTTGCAAACAGAACTATATAAAGATAATATGAAAGCTGGATTTTAAACAAAATAGCCTTAAGCATTCGGTAAACCCCGTGTGGAACCAAACTGGCAAAAGGTTAAAAATCTAGTTATAAATCAAATGAAGTCAAGAACAACTTTTTAAATTTAACATGAATACTGTATGCATTTTAAATTATAACATTATTGAACTAATCATTTCATATTTGGTAGGAGTAATGAACGCAAATTAAATATGCAGGAAGTGTTCAATGTAAGCAACAAAACAATAACAAAACAGCAGGAATTAATTAATATAATTATCAACAATTTAAAAGGTAACTGGAAGTAATCAGTTACAAGATGCTATACTCTGGGCGAACTTGTAATGTAGATTTAGAAACAGGACATTCGGGAAATCTGAAAAATACATGTGAGCGACTATGCGAAGTTCTTTTGAACAAACATACCCTCTGATTTAGTACACTTAAGAATAATAAGCTTTGTCTTATCGCATCCCATCCTTCCCTCCAACCGAGTAGTCTTCTCTGCATTCGTGACATTTATTTTCATAATGTAGTTTCAGCTTTCATTCACCTGTAGGTACGAAAATAGAAATATGCAGAAAGTAAGCCACTCTGGCCAGGCATTATCAACGAGCGGTTCATTCTGCATGTAAGTTCTGAATGATAAATGTATCCTATCAAGTGAGGTTACATATCATGCCATGAGCTATCACCCTACGCCTTAACCCATCAAAAATGACATATATATATTTTTTTTTCCTTGTTTAAAAATAAAAGTGTGAAATTTTTATTTTCATTTTAATGTAAGAATATTCTGTAATATGCAAATCCTCACTCTATCAGAAAACCTCTTCACAATGATCTTTGCACATTTAATTGATCACGTGAATGTCATTAAAGGAAGTGATATGACATCAAACAGCAAACATGCAAACCTTTGGACTAGCAGTTAACTGCATAAGCTTGTCCTGTTGCCCCACGAGAAATATACACGTCGGGATATCACGATGACGGCCCTTCCTCTCCAGGACAAAGTTACAAGATTTCTCCTCTGAGTTTGACACGACTTTAAATGATACTTCCTGCAAATGAACGTAATTATTGACACAATATTAAATCGAAGACAATACAAAAATGTTTCTTATTCGTATCATTCTGCCTACAATATTGACCGTAACTGTTAGCAACTGTGTCATATAAGATTAGCAATATTGTTCAAAAAGAGAAAAAAGAATAAGCTAAATATAGTCAAGTTCTTACCTTGGGGTTTTCCATTGGAGTGATGTATTTCCAATTCTTCGAAACAGTACGATGGAGATAGATGTATAGAGGATTCCGTCCTTCTTTTAAGAATAGGTATTGCTTATGTTGTTCTAAAAGATTGTCATCCTTCAGAACTAGTTGCTAATTATCAAAAAGAGGATATAATTATCGTTAAGTAGGTTACATTTAAGTGTACGAGACTTAATACGATCATTTAAAGAAAGGGAAAATAGAAGAATAGAACAAATTTACTCCAATGTAGGTTATGTAGTGATATCACTTATACCATTGCTGTGATATTCTTCCATTTAATTTTATTTATTAACTAGCCAATACCTCGTTCTATGCAATTGTAAAGAATAATTCTGAATTGTTATAAACACAAACATGAAAGTGTACTCCATCTAAATGCATTGTCCCGAAAGAAAAAAATGAGTTCAGGCTTCGTCAGTGTTTGACTAGTACTAATTGAACATATTGTGTTTTCCATACAAACCGTCAGCTTTTCCATGTAACTCAGGTGAAGCTTCCTGTTACAGAGAATAACACACATCTCTCGAGTTGCCACGTACCACATGACCTTCAAGAATGTAACATCTCGATAAAGTTACGTTTACCTGACTGTAGCCTGGAAGATCTGGATAATAGCCAACTTCTAAATTGACAATTCTGTCCCTGAGATTAATCGGTTTTCCAGCAGTATAAACTCGGATTCTCTTGCCTACTACAATGTTGTCATCAACTCTGTAAGTCACCCAGCAGAAACTACGCAAGAATATAACACAATGATCTGCCTTGAGTTGGAACGCAGCGTTGGGCAATTCTTCCCAATTCGGTTGGTATCCTGTATAAGAATAATGACGGATTGATGACGGATTGTGTTTCATATGACATCATCAATTTCTCGTTATGAGAAAACTATGTTCTATAAATTTACAATGACATAACATGAAACTATTTACGAAGAAGAGCATTTTTCCTTTCCAGATCGACATTACTGACACGGATTTATTTAATTGGACCATCAATCCGACATAATAATCACTACGCTTCTAAAACGATAATATGACAGACAGGGTGATTTTTGAATAAAGACAAGCTTACAATTTAGTGACATTTTCTGAAAACCGATCAAAGTAGATCAAAAGTTAGTAAAAAACTTATAGAAAAACACTTTTTACCTTCCTTGTGATGACTGGCGTAAACTTTTACAAGCTCTTGATTAAAGTCTTGCTTTAACTTCAGGCAGTGTGGTAGAAACAGTTGAACAGGGCGTCTGAACTGAAGTTTGTTTGGGAGAAGCTCCACAGTCACAGTGGAATTATCCGTGAATGATTTCGAATGTGGCTCAAACCTGGCATCGGATACAATGTTCATCTCGATGGGACACGGCTCTGTCAGAGCGTTGGGAGGGATTTCCAACTTCACATTTGTTCCGTGTATCCGCATATTTTCTCCATCTACGGACACCAACGACTGTGTACTCAGAGGAGAAGAGGTGACTGAAACAGAAAATATTGAATGATACATTTTATGAAATGATAGTAGTTATTAGAGTTGAAAAAAATGTAAGATAATATATAACAGTGTAAAGGAAAGTAAATTTTGGTAACAAGTAATCAATGTTCTATGCATAATGTAAATATTGATATGCAGAGAGCATATCGATTAATAAAATTATTGATTCAGAGTTCGTTATATGTGGTATAGACTATGCACAATGAAATTGATCAATCATAGTCTAATGAATAATTGTCCTGAGAACAGTAAGGAATAAACGACGCCACATCAACAACCATCATCAACACATCCATTCTGCCGATTCCACATTAACTTAATAATGGAAAAACAAGGTAAAAAGATATTTCAGGAAGGAATGAACTACTATATCGACCAACGATTAATTAATCAATATACCTGAGCCCCTCGATACCGGTGCATTACGGGCATATGCAGCTGCCTCAGATTCAATCATTGGATCAGGGTTGTAATAAGTTTGTCTTAATTTAGTCATTCCCAAATCAGAAATCTACAATATAACAATGAAAAAACAATATGAATGAACTTTATCACATTTACTGCAAGTTTTAGGTTAAACAGAACAAAAACACACATATGAATTAAACACAATGAAATGTTTTGCACCAATAAGGCAGTTAATAGAAACAGAATGACCGTAGTATCAGTGATGGTTTCTGGAATTACTCGATCGCCTAAGGATATCAGTAACAATATCATTAACGATACGGGTACGCCTATATCAAAATTACCTTTAAATTTGAAAGATGTTGTTGAGCATGTTCTGTCTCAAAGACAACATCTCTGTCTTCATCTTCATCTACGAAATATGAGAAAATGATGAAAACCAGTACTACAATATTACAATGTAATGCATTATAACTCGAAAGATTGGAAACATGGTTAGTTATTAAGAGCATTACTTAGATTATAGTTTGTTCTGTCAATATTTGAATACAAACGTCTCACTAACAATATAAGTTCATTAGCAAATATTATTCTTTCAGATTCATGAAATAATATGTCAATTATTTTAACTGTTGTTTGTTGAAAAGCAAATAAAATAGTTCGTGCGATTATGACTGATAATACTCCTGTAATTTCTTACCCCCTGACGAGTAAGGCTTCCTATGATGAATTTCACTCGTTGTGCTATAGTACTAAACAATGAAAACAAAAATATTAATCAAAGTAATTATCACAGGCTTCTTCACTGACATCGTAATGACACAAAATAAACAGAAAATATGTTTACGATAGTATAAAAAAGTTAGAAAGTCTAGCTTTTCGATCCTAAATGAATCTTCTTTAGAGGCTACCTTAAACAAAAGCAGACCAAAGAACGACGAATAGAGCAGACTTAGATAGGATGGTGAAGACAACCGCTGACGGAAGTTGACAAGCGTCACGTGAATGTGCCGACGTAAACAGAAGATTCATTTAGGATCGAAATGCTAGACTTTCTAACTTTTATATACCATCACTATACTATCACTACAACTAGCAAACTAACAGTCATGGGTGACAATATATGGTATCTTTTAACTAAAGTAAATGCTCACATGTACTTGTTTCTATTAGAGTGTATAGAAACTTACTGTGGACTGGCCGAAATGACTAAAGGATCACGTTCAATCATATATACCAAATGTCAATAAAAGCAATATTCACGTAACATTCGGAGAGATACAAGATCCTTGATTATTCAATGTATTAAGAGAATCAGGCCTCCATAAAGAACCCTTTTCAGATTATTTTGATATTTTCTTTTAAAATCTTTCCCAATACTGAAATCTCTTCTAGCTAGGCAGCCAGCTGGACTAGCGAATCATTATTTCGAATAAATAAGTAAAATCAGAGGATTTTAGGTTTTAATCAAGTAGTCAAAACACACACAAGAAAATACATCAATGTAGTTTCATAGATAGACTAGTCAAGTACAACAACAATATAACAAAACTACACAAAAGAAAATAGAGTGATACAATTGAAGTGTGACAACTTTATGTGGTAAATAACACCACGACTCTGTGTCTGGACGATAAATTAGTGTGGAACCGAATTAATTGCAGCCCATTAATATTTACGTTTTTAAGACAATTACAATCTGCATTTGAGTAATTCTCTTTAGATTTGGTAACATTATAGAACAATAGTAACATGGTGCATTAAAGGCAGGAGTCTAGCTTATTTGGAATAGTATATTCATACAATACATATATTGTCTTTTTGACATACCTCGGATACCTCTGATTCCCCGGAGGAATCAGTTTCCGCATCGGATTCTGACTCATCTGAAGGGTTATATTGCTCTACCTTGCCTGAATGTTTTGATAAACAAAATAATGAACGCATTTAAAACTGATGGAAGAATTCATTTTCCATGACTAATATTATGTAAGACGCTTAATGTTCTTAAAACGAATTTCATACCTCACTGCATTGATACTCTAAATTAACTACAAATATTACATTGATGAAACGTAATTATTTAAGCAGATTTATAAGATACGATATGTTCAGGAAAGCAGTCAGCTTTCGTAGTTGGAAGGACAAAATCTAGCCTTTTTCCCCACATTTTTACGATTGAACAAATTTAAGTTTAATTTGGTGTTGTACACAAGATTGGAAAAGTAGAGGTATGTTTGTGTTGTTGGTGGTGGTGGTGGTGGTGGTGGTGGGTGGGGGGGGGGGAGGGTATGCAGTTTGGGTAGACTAAGTCCATAGTCAGATTTAAGTACGGGCATGACAGGAAGTGTCATCAACAGACCCATGATTTCAAAAACTCTAGAAGGTCTTCAGGACGTCTAGTAAAACTAGGCCCAACATGTTGCATTCTGTTATGTTTTCTCTCCCATGTTTGTCTCCTCCGTTTCATCCCCGAAACTCTCAATTTGCTCACCCCTGTCCCTCCCTCTCTACTTGTTCCTAAATGGTTACCTTTTTCGTATGACATTTGACGTTGCACAAGCCCGCCTGCAGATGTAATGGATGATGACACCTGCGGATTGGAATACCATAATAATAATAATAATAATAACCATATCTGCGAAATTTTTAGACATATATGAACTCCAACTGGTAATTTTATTTTTAAAAAACAAACTAAAAATGCATTTTTTAACAGAAATGAAATAGACTTAGTTCAATGACTACAGTTTGGCATATAGTTTATTAGAAACAAATGAATTGTGTCTTCGTAATATGCGGATAGTTCCAATAAAAGGTTTAACTTACCCCAGAATCAGAAGAAGTTTCTGAACGAGGGGAGGATTTTCTGGATGAATCTTGATAAAAAACACTCGGTGCAGACTTCCGTGTTTTACGAGTTTCAACCGAACTTGCTAAATAATTGAGAAAATTGTGAAAATTATTGCAAATTTCATGGAACATCCTCAACACATCTGTTTGAAAGGCGTACTTGATTTCGGACGTGTTTATACCTCAGAAACATACTTATATAGCTTAAACTCCTAGACATTTTTCTATTGTTTTGTTACTTTTGTAATATTATGTTTCAAAAGAATTACTTTTTCCTCCAAAGTAAATACAACATAAAATTAGGAATTACATATGTTGGTCATTTTAGAAAGATTGTTAGCCATTTACATATCCATGAAAGATTAACTGGATATTGTCACCATTGAGCAGAGCCTAGTTTTGTAGAGGTTCAAATTGCAATCAACATTTCGGAATGTGCGGCATAATACACTTTACTAGTACGTGATAGTATAAAGAGTTACTAGGCAGAGCTGTGTTATATTGGTATCGCAATGCATACAATTTTATCAATTTCCACTTTTAGTGAATTTAACCATGTAAGCTTATCTCTTTTTTGTATGCATGCACAATGCTTAAACATTTATCATGTGAAATTAACAACAAGGAAAACATATATGAAATGTAATGGAAGAGAAGCTTAGAATGACCATTACCTGAATGTGCACTCGTCTTTTTCTTGCTCTGAAGATGAATATAAACAGTGACATATCTTATACCATGAAAAGACAAAGTAACAGATACTTTTTGTTCATCTTACATTTCTGCGACGCTAACGATTTGAAACTAAATAGTACGATTTATTATATACACTAGGCAGTTTCCCTTGCATATCGAATTGCTCATGTTTCCCATTCTTTCAAGATGTTTTGCATTAGACATATTTTGTCTATTTACATCGTTGATAGATTTCCTGTTGCATATAGATCACTTTAGCATTTTGTACTCACTGATTATTTTTTTTAAGATTTTATTTTGTGTATTGACCATATTACACTCACCTTGTCTAATACGTCACTAACACGTCGGGTGATTTGTAACTGGTTTTGAAAGAATTTGATGGTCTTCTTTTGAGATTTTACCTCCTTTTTCAGATCTGTAAGGAGTTGTTTCTCCTGCAAAAATACAATTGTACATTGGTTCATTTATCATAAAGTCGATCAATACACCGGTGCTGTGGCAGAGTGGATTAAGGCGGTGGCATTTCAAGCAATGAGGCTTAGCAATCAGGGGGTTCGAGGTTCCATCCCCGGTCGGGTCATACAAAGGTGGATTTTTTATCCAAGAGCAATCTACAGTTTTCCCATCAGAAATGACTTACTAAATTGAAAAGATTCCGAATATTAGTTAAATGTTGAATTGGAAGCCACCCAACAGTTCTCATTCATAATCCCCAGCGGGCCTCTCCCACATTCGTTGTCATTTAAGCGTCGTTAAAATAATGCCTGATTATTATTCCACTGAAATAGGAATAATTTAGCGACCAATGAAGAAGAGTGAGGTGGCCCTTTAAGAAAGAGTAAGACAGTTTAAATGTCCACAAATTAAGTATCTCGCAGTTATCAAGTTTGAAAATATTCACAGGCAGCTAATTCTAAGATAATGCGGGTGATTTGTTGCTCGGGGAAAGTAAATTGGCTACCAGCAGCAACTACAGGAACATTTCATGTAAATTCAAAAGGTAATGCCATGGAATGTGAATTTCCAAACTAACTGTACATGATTTTTGTCGACCAATGTGGTCATTTTTCTTTTCGAGCGAGGAAACAAAAACCTGCTTTCATTTTAAGAGAAGTTATTTTATGTAATTTTCAGTGTTGGGAGGGTACTGTCTGTAATCAAATTGCTTCATATGCCTAACCTAATCGATTCTACGTACCTTTTTCCTTTCTTCCTCAATCGCTTGGTTTCTTAGCTGTTGTTGGTTGAATTGTAATAGGGACGAATCGTCTGTTAATAGATAAAAACGAATTTAGGGTCGCATTCAAACGGTAAATTTTAACCTTTACTTCACTGAAGCAATTAGACTATTTCTCATCCAAACCTATATAAAGTTTTTATGAAGTTATTTGTCTCTATTCATTCGACCGAACACGATTGAAGCTAAATTGTGTTCAATAAACTAGAAAGCAATCGGCTTTACATAAGACCAAAAGAAAAATTTGCGAAGATTAGCGCACATATTGTCAATCTCACGCTAGCCCATACAAAGCATACCCTATTATGACAATTCCTCTGGTAATAACTCATTATCTTTCTATGACACATCATTGTAATTTCATTAAGACTAGTATTGACATTCAATATTTCATGATATCTCATCGGCTCTTAGATGCTCACACATATGGACAAGTAATTAGAATCAAAAGAGAGAGTAAAGTTAACTCTCGAATCGCAAGTGCTAACAAACTTTGATACATTTTAATTGTATTATTACGTCAAACGGAGTAGGATTGATTAAATATCAACACTAAAACAAAAGACCATTTGCAATTTAACTTACATTCCAATAGAATGTCCTCGTGCATTTCAAAGAGCGTTTTCAATCGCTCTTTTTGAGTCATCGCTGTATCTCCGCGTTTTGATGCTTCACTTAATGACCTTTCCACCGGGAAGTCACTGATGACGAATGCTTTACGTTCTCTTGTTTTAAGTGACGTAAGGAGCACTTTCTGAAATGTAACCAGTTTGATGATCCGATCCTGGGGATTATAATTAGAACAGGGTAAACACGCAGAATTGTTCTACAGCCGGCAGAATTTAGCATAATATGTCAAACCTCTTTTTGCTAAAGTATATAATGCATTATTTGTAGGACGTCAGCTCAATTGGAAAGCATTCTCATGCTACTTTGGCTTGTTGTTGGAGAGCAAACTCAATAAACTTTATAAAAGAACTGATTCTACTCTCATTTGAAATCAGTCTCTATGCAACACAAAATCACTTTGATTAGGTCCGGATGGAAGTTTTTCACGAGAAACCAGGTTTTGGATGTCGTTTTAAAGTATTTTCTTTTCCTATAAGTAATTTCTATTGGTGAACTGTTTTTTTAATAGCAATACGTCCAACTTTATATGAACTTTCGAAGAAGCATGTGATCATGTCGTAGACATGAAATACTGCTGCAACTTAGGACGATCTGGTTAACTTAAGAGGATTGTTTGCCCTGGAAGATTCAATGTTTTCAATACCCTAACTTCGCCCGCCACAGTATAAATTCTTCCATGTTTGATAACAATATTTTTAATCTTTACATCGATAACTTAGTCATAACATTTCATCTCGATGACTTTTGGTTTACACTTAACTTGATGAAGTAGCTATTTACCATATCAAATAATGATACAACATTTCTTTTGTTGTCGGCAGCGATGAGTATATGATCTGGAGTGATCCTGATTTTCCATGATTGTAGGAATGTCACCGCGTGTAGACGGCAACCGTCCACATTTGAATAGATTTGAAGTTGAGTTTTGTCCCACAGAACGAATACTAAATTAAGTAGAGAATGAACTGTTATGCTGTTAGCCATGGTGACAACACTCAGAGAATTCTCGAATGTGAGCACCGTTTTGCCTCTTGTAATATCGAGTGACATAGCGTGACCGGATACAGCCAACGTGACGTACATCTTGTCCGTGACAACTACCATGTCCGATATGGATTCCTTGGCATCTACGTCTTTTACTATTATCTCTCTTTTTTTACGAAAATCAAGACCCAAAATAATGACTTTGTTGGACGAAGCTGCAGACAAGAATATCTCGTCATCTCTAACAAAAACATTAGAAGGTTGTATTTCCAATCTGACAGATTGTTGTAAACTATTAGTATTCAAATCATAACATTCAATTTGATTCTTGAATACGACTAAAACTTCAGAATTAGTCTTAGACTTGATAAGTGAAACTAAATAGCGACCAGTTTCTTGCCGATGAGGAGTTATCGATAGTCTATCGCCACGACCGGCCTCCCCTTTAACACTTGCATAGACGAATATCGACGTTTTCATTAATTCCTTATAGTATGCCGATATTACTACTGTCCCTGACGAAGATGGTTCGGTATTGATATCGTTGATCTGCCATTTGTCTCGGTCATAATCGTCCGAAATGGATGTTAAACTGTTAACAACAAGATATTTCAAAAAAAAAGAAGAAATTTAACATAGCCATGTGCATCATTACTAATATTTTTATCGATATTTGGGTATGCTTATTGTGACAAGAAAACCAAAATTGCAACGTTCCAGAAAGGATGTTGGTCTCTTTTGACGGCCAGAATATATGTCTCAAAGTGTAACATGCGCTATAAATCAAGGTAATTTTCCATATGTTTGGTCTGTACTCGTTATATCTGATATTTTACACCAATGTGAAGTTATTCAAAGGATCCAGTCGAATAATCCCGCAACGCCATTAATAGTCTTCCTAGATAGAGAGCCTGGGTTAGAGAAAGCGAGGGGAGGGGTGTTGTTCAATAGCGTACTACTTACATATCATCTTCAACAGTAGGGGGTCTATTTCCTAGCCATTCATCTACACCTACTTCGTTTGAGCTTAATGGCAAAATGATAAAACATGTTAAAACATACCGTGTAGGAGTAAGACGTTCTTCGGCCATTTTCTTTTAATAGTCTAGCGTGTGACTGACATTCAGTGGATGTAAACACTTGGATACATTAAATAATGTCTTCTTTTTGGCCATCAGGGAATCTTATAAAAAGAAGTACATAACAACAAAAGCATAGTAATAATAAAGACTTAGCGTTAATATCGATAACATAAAGATAACATTATAACATACCTGACTTATATACTTGTTAACACATTCATTGTTTCAAAATAATAAAAAAAACTGTTAGCAAACTGATTATCCACTAAAGGGCCATTTGTAAGAGAAAATGAAAATTAAGTGCTTGGGCCTGACGTGTCGATCCTAGCAGGATCTGATTCAGAGGCTAAATGACAAGTTACAGAAACTACGAGGGAAAAATACTCGCACAGAACACAGATAGGTTAATGAGCAGGGTGAACACAAAAGAGATTGATGTCGGAGGATTAGTAGACAAACCAGGGAGATGAGAGAGTAACCAACAGGGAAAGAGGAGAGGTAGGAACCAGAGGTAGCTTGTCGTTGCAATCTCTTCCTTTTTTGACCTTGACTGCCAATGTAGATGATCTGGACAGGGAGCGGACTCTCTGAATGGCTTCATGTACCCTTTTTTCACTATGGCCCCTGGCAATAACGTGATTTTTTAACATGTGTATGGCGAATGAAAGAGGAATTTTTAGACCAAATATAACGAAGGCGAAGCGCTTGACTGCAGGCAATTCTAGGCTTGCAGTGTCGGGGATGGCAGCTAGAAGAATATAGATACTGGTGTGTGTGTGTCTGTGGGCTTGCTGTATAAGTCAGTGGAGACAAACCGTGTTCCTTGCAAACAGTCACATCGAGGAAGTTAACCTGATGGTGAGAGTAATCAGAGGTGAAATTAATGGTGCTTTGGAAGTAACTGACGTGATTGATGAAGGTTAACAGTACTTTGAGATGCATCGTCTTCAACCACCACATTGTTGAATCCAAGTCCACCAACAGTCACAGCACCCAACTCATACACACACTTGCACAACTTCTAATGTCATCTATCTGATCTCTTGTAGAGTTTGCGGCATCCAGCATCTTGGTGAAACCAAAACCACCCTCAAGAGGCGGTTCTATGGTTACAGATCCACAGTCAATACCATGAAGATTGAGAACCCGGTTGGAGAACACTCTAACCTTCCCAACGGTACACTTAATGACATGTCCCTACATAATCCTAAGGTAGCTCTCCTGACCTCAGTAGTACGATTTAGCAGGGAGAGACTGTGGATGCAACACCTTCGCACCATTCAACCTCATGGGTTCAACATTCTGGAAGGACATGATTTACCTTTCTTCTGCCCCCCCCCCACTTCTCTCAATTTTCCCTTGTTCTACCTCTTCCACCCTACTCCTTGCTCTCTTCCACACCTTTCTGTCTGTGTCCTTTATTCCATACCCTCTTCCATTAATCCTCTCTGTGTCCCTCTACAAATTATCTCCCACCTCTCCTCTTCCCCTGTTGGTTTCTTTCTTTTCTCCATTCCTTGTCTACTAATCCTCTCAAATCAATATATTTTGTGTTGTTCCTGCTCATTAACATATCTGTTTTCTGTGCTTGTATTTGATCCTCGTAGTTTCGGTCACTTGTCATTTAGCCTCTGAAGCAGATCCTGCTAGGATTGAAACGTCACTTACTTTTACACATTCATTGTGTATTAGTATAAGGCCTACATAAAGCATACTGCTAATTGCTACTGCAGGCTCAAAGTTATATCAGAACTATTGCGATAATGAATTTGTGTGTTAAAGATATTACATACCAATTGGACGAATGATCTGTCTGAAAAAAAACTTGTAATACTGCTATAATATACTTCATATAATTTAAGATAAGTAAACATATTCGAAGTGAAAATTAAAATGCACTCACGTGTGTTTCTTCGAATAAATGCATGTGCTGCCCTGCAACAGTGTATACCATATACCTTACAGCGGCCAATGTTATCTACAGTTTAACCATTCATAAGTGTATATAAGCCGTATACCCTAATAACATTTTAAGTCGTTATGGTGCAAAGAGAAGACATTGTCACACTTGTGTAAATGTATTTAAAGTTCAAAGTATATGCACTTAAGATAACTATTCAACAATGTCAATAGTGCATCGTCATGCAACCAAGAGATGATGAATATTCAATAACTAATAATACATTGGCATTAACATATGTACTTGTGCCAAAGCCGAAAAGTGTTTAACTGACTGAGGACTGCCCATTACCCATTGTTTCCATATGTGGGGAACGTGGGTTAATTTATATAATGGTCGTACCGCATGTAAGGGTTAATACCTATTTTATTTCATACGTGCGGGGGGGGGGGGGGGGGG
>JAIPMN010006036.1:685-14566 GCA_020650975.1 Apostichopus californicus
TCATACAGGATGTAACATAAGCAATACTAACAACAAATCATACAGGATGTAACATAAGCAATACTAACAACGATTCATACAGGATGTAACATAAGCAATACTAACAACAAATCATACAGGATGTAACATAAGCAATACTGACAACAAATCATACAGGATGTAACATAAGCAATACTAACAACAAATCATACAGGATGTAACATAAGCAATACTAACAACAAATCATACAGGATGTAACAAAAGCAATACTAACAACAAATCATACAAGATGTAACATAAGCAATACTAACAACGATTCATACAGGATGTAACATAAGCAATACTAACAACAAATCATACAGGATGTAACATAAGCAATACTAACAACAAATCATACAGGATGTAACATAAGCAATACTGACAACAAATCATACAAGATGTAACATAAGCAATACTAACAACGATTCATACAGGATGTAACATAAGCAATACTCACAACAAATCATACAGGATGTAACATAAGCAATACTAACAACAAATCATACAAGATGTAACATAAGCAATACTAACAACGATTCATACAGGATGTAACAAAAGCAATACTAACAACAAATCATACAGGATGTAACATAAGCAATACTAACAACAAATCATACAGGATGTAACATAAGCAGTACTAACAACAAATCATACGGGATGTAACATATTCAATACTAACAACGATTCATACAGGATGTAACATAAGCAATACTATCAATAAATCATACAGGATGTAATATAAGCAATACTAACAATAAATCATACAGGATGTAACATAAGCAGTACTAACAACAAATCATACGGGATGTAACATATGCAATACTAACAACGATTCATACAGGATGTAACATAAGCAATACTAACAACAAATCATACAGGATGTAACATAAGCAGTACTAACAACAAATCATACAGTATGTAACATAAGCAATACTAACAACAAATCATACAGGATGTAACATAAGCAATACTGACAAATCATACAGGATGTAACATAAGCAATACTAACAACAAATCATACAAGATGTAACATAAGCAATACTGACAACAAATCATACAGGATGTAACATAAGCAGTACTAACAACAAATCATACAGTATGTAACATAAGCAATACTAACAACGATTCATACAGGATGTAACATAAGCAATACTAACAAATCATACAGGATGTAATTAAAATAATAACAACAAATCATACAGGATGTAACATAAACAATACTAACAATAAATCATACGGGATGTAACATAAGCAATACTAACAACAAATCATACAGTATGTAACATAAGCAATACTAACAACGATTCATACAGGATGTAACATAAGCAATACTAACAAATCATACAGGATGTAATTAAAATAATAACAACAAATCATACAGGATGTAACATAAACAATACTAACAACAAATCATACGGGATGTAACATAAGCAATACTAACAACAAATCGTACAGGATGTAACATAAGCAATACTAACAACAAATCATACAGGATGTAACATAAGCAATTTTTAAAAAACTGACTTGTTACTCTCTAGCTTTTTTTTGTAAATCTTTAGATGTTTAACAAAATGTCCAGTTTCTCGAGAATTGAGAATATACAGACTGTATGTTTTGGTGCCTCATCCATTTTATTTACCTGTTTTATTCATTAGACTAGAAAATAATATGATTTTAGGGAAAGTGATCTTGGCAGTAGCTTGTCAAAATATTCCAGGATGAATGAAAGAATGATATATTGTTGAATCCTTAGTAATGAACATTTTGGTAACCTTTGCATTAGACAAGAGCACCAGAAATTTCTGGTGTTCTGACATATTCGTGGACAAAGTTTACCTCATTTGCTCAATCAAGCAGGCAACTGAAGGAAACATTTCTAAACAGAATCACAAAGACTTTTTGGTAAGTAAGTGCAAAGTATCCTCAGATTATGCCAGTCTAAACTTGATGTTGATTCTATTTAAAAGGTAGTTGACACTGTCACACTTTCATGTACTAATCATTAAACTTAATAACTTTACATTTATGTTTGGCTTTTCACTTAACGGATGAGTTTATTTGACTTGTGAAAGGAATGTCAAGATTAATCCAACAATCCTTTGACGTTCGGATGGCTATGAATGGATTTATGAGTCATTCATAACATTAATTTGGCCTGGAATTTCAGTGATGAGAAAATCTATGTCCATGATTTAAGATAATGACTTACTTAACAATTTGTTCAATGATGTGTTATTTGGCTCATTCAAAGGTTTGGAATATCTTATTTATTAGGAAGTCACAATTCTTTTTTATTAACACTTCTACTCAGAAGGATGATCCAGAACAACTTGAAAGGAGCAATTCAACAGGTGTTTCCAACAGTTTGCCTCGCTCTATGGTAATTTGGGATTGGTACTTTATCAAGAGTAAAACCAAACATATTGATACGTTAGGGCACACCATGTGTCAGTCTATTGCTATGTCTGCATTATACTGGGAATGGCCAAGCAAAATGTAAAAGAAATTAAAAGGGCTGAAAACTGCCCAATTGTTAGCTCAGAATTTAAAAGGATGACCAGGTGATGTATCAAATAGTTAAAATCAATTCTATGTACTCACAGACCTAGCAAACCAGTCATAAGTTTTCAACACTAACATCTCAGGAGGGAGCAGGGGGATTTAAGACAGTGTTAGCAAAATATGGAAATGCTTCCAAATAATGCATGTTGACATTGCTTAATTTCAACCTTAAGGCAGCACATTGCAGTGTTAAGCGGTACGCAGTTTCAATTTCAATTTCAATTTCAAACTAAACAACTTCCTCTGTGCCATTCCTGCTAACAATGCATAAACTTAATCGATTGCAAGTGGCTCCTTAATATAACCTCATTTGCATGTTTCATCATCTCAGAGGAAATTAGCGGCTAGGCCGTTTGTAAATAATTTTCATACTGTCGAGTCCATTCAATGTTTAAGTCATTCAGTTTATGAAACTGAGAGAAGTGTTGAAGTACACAACAATGCCCCCCTCCCCCTCCCCCTCCCCCTCCAAAAAACAAAACAAGGATGCAAGTTAAAACCAGGTTATATCATTGTATTGAGTTAGTACACCTGCCACAGATTTATATATTCATTGCAATTGAGTTGACTTCATGTTTGGGTACAACCTGATAGATACAGGGGCAGGATTGGGATTTACAAACCCTTCTATTTTTCTCTACAAATACTGATTTTAAGGATATGAGTTGTTTACTAACTTAATATTCATCAATGTGCTTTATCAATAAATTCTTAGGTTGTCAGCTTTGCAATGTCATCTTCTTTCAGATAATCGTTTCTCATCAACAAGCATTTGCTTTACGTTTTCCTCAAATGCTTACAATTTTGCAATTCTAGAATAAACGTGTTTCGGTGGCCAATAGAGCTTCTGCTTACAATCGCATGTCTATTGAAGATGGCACAATTGGCGACCAAGGCAGAGTTTCATCTGGAACGGTTCAGAATATGAAATCTGTAAGTTCTATAGCATTACTAGTAGACATCTATGATGTGTTAGCTATACAATACTCATGTATACATGGATGAGTTAATATGCATCTTTCAATATAAACACTTTATCCAGAAGTATCCAATGCAATGCAGATTCATAGGAAAGTCAGGGATCAAACACAATTTATATTATTTAGTAACCTCAAACCTCTCTAATATTGATTTTTAAGCTTACTGCTTTCTGTTAGACTGAATGCGCTCATTTTGAACATTGGCTCCTAAGGCCTTACCACAATACACAGTAATCGCCATTGAGTACATAATACGCTTGAAATTCCATATTGATGACGTCAGAGAGGAAGAACTCTCGTAACAAAATTATTTTCTGTGTGGTAGACTCCCCGTGGAAAATGTTCAGCTGTTGTTGCTAGGGCTACAACTTTAGAAGGCCTTGCAATTTCCTATAAGCCCAATGCAGTTTAAAATATTTACAAGGTACCTGAAGATCGTAGCTAGGAAAAATCAAGAGTTCTCTTTTCTTAAAATTTTCGTTAAAAGAAGACCTAGGCTGCGCTAAACAAGCACACTAAAGCTAGGCCTAGTGTACGCTAAAGTAACAGTAACAATGTGGGCTGACTGTAACATTAAGCATACAGCATGCCTTGCCAGATTTAGGCTTACTTTATATCCAATTCAAATGGAATGTTCCTTGCGTGGCCACAGATGTTGTTCCTTATCACTAAGGTAGCTCTTAGTACCACTTTATTATAGCAAACGGTTTCAAACTCTGTTTTGACTGTTAAACAGCCTTCTGGGGATGAAAGAGCATTTGCAAAACTATCCACTTGGTGGCAACAAGCACACTCCACCAAAGGCATATCGCACAGTTGCCACACGATCCTCTTGTTCCCTGTTTACTCTTACGTTTTCCCTGCCTATGAATCCTCTGTTGTGAATATCAGAACAAAATCGTAAGGCTGCGGCCTTGCCGTTGAACCTTCTTTGATTTCTTTCATTTTTGGTGAGAAATTCTAATGAAATTGTTGTTTACTGATTGTGCTTTAGTACAGCGTTTGTATGGAGAGGCGCTGCTGCTCAATTGAGTTGTTTCTCGCTGACGTCATCAATATGGCGTTTCCAGCATATTACGTAATCAATGCCAGCTTATTGTGTATTGTGGTGAGGCCTTAAGAGCCTATTGTCAAAGCGAGCCTATTCAGTCAAACAGGAAGAGGTTAACTTAAAAATCGAATATTAAGAGATTTTTGAGGTTACTGAATAATACAAATTGTCTTTGATCTCTGCCTTCATTACTCCTTTATATCTCTCTGTAACGAAATTACTGATTCCTGCTTGTGATCTGTTGAGTATACAAACAGTTTTCTGAAAAGTATGTTCAAAAGTTTTGTTATTATTTTTTTACAGCTAGTTAGAAAGTTTATGGTAATGGAGGTTCATGATAAAGGACTTAATAAAAGTCAATACACAGTGTTTAAATTGTTTCCCCCAAATACAATGAAATATTTTGAGTTATTATTAAGGTTATGGTATATGCAGTTTTACAGTATGAGGGATATTGTGGATTTCTGATAAAAGCAAACTTACATTTTGTGTAAGCTGGTAAACCTTGCCCCAAGTTTAAGGTATAGGCATGTCTTGTAAATTGGTAACTCAAAAAGTACATGGTGGATCAATGATGCATTATACTAATTCATATGTGGTATGTGGATACCTCAAAGTGAGTACAGAAAGCTTGTTGTGTATTGTTGAGTTCAAAGGTCACTAAAGGTCAATATCTGAAAATATTTTCAACAGGTTCGCATGCATATAAAAACCTTGCTGATCACTCAAATCAGCAATGGTGAAAACTTGTAAAATATCATTGGAAATATTCTCATATGAAACATGGAATCACTAAGCCAGATGACATTCTGGTTTGCTTTCCTCTGCTCCTTTATTGCTCAAATATTCAAAACAACATTATCAAGTGTTTGTTCATGGTTGGGTGATATGTATGATTTTTTTCATGGTTGGGTGATATGTATGATTTTTTTCATGGTTGGGTGATATGTATTTACAAACAATTTCTTATGAAACTCTTCCTAATTGCTTTCTTAGTTATGTGGAATAAATGTAGTGCTGTATATACATAGTATGAACACAGCTAAGAAACAGGTAGTGATTGCCACCAATAAATGGCTGGATAGCCCACAGGTATGGTACAGGACAGGTAACTGGGTCAAGATATCAGAGCTCTTCTGAGTAGCAAGCAATTCCTTAACTTTTAATACTGTAGATTCTGTCTGCTTTTGAGTATGGTTATTTTGACTTTCTGCATGTTTTGCATATAGTTTGAGCATCAACTTTGACCTTGGCATGTTAAGATAGTATTTTGCTTGTTCTCAACTAAACTGTGACTGCTTGGCCTTCTTTTTATAAATCAATATGTTAGACATACTTCCATGTTAGAAATTCACTTAAATGATTTGATTTTGCAATTTTCATATCTAAAGCAGTGTGTAGAATGAAATTGGAATTAATTCAAACCAGTGTTATGTTGCTTGCATCACAGGTGACACATTTATTTTGTTTTTCTTCAGTTATTTCAAGCCAATTGACTCATGCACATTCAGGAAGTGTCACACAGGATATCAAAGAGCAGATGCAACTAGGGAGTGATGATGACAATGATGATGATGATGTCTTTACAATGATTGAATGACTATGCAATTTCATCTGGTCTTTCACCAGCAGCATGATTCCATTAGTGTTAGATATCATAGAGCCAATTAAAAATATTATCTATGTAGTGTAAAAACATCATTAATAAACAAAGTGTAAATATATATGCAAATGTCCCTCTAAAGGATTTTATAAGATTCAATGATATATATATGACAGAAACTTGTTATATGTTGTGAATTCTGTAGTTTTAAACTCCAGATAAGCTTTGCTCATCCAGGCACTCTAGGTTTCCAATGATAGTGGGTCAGATATCCAGATTACAGTATAAATGTTTAACAGTTTCAAAGTACCCCTAAATCATTGACACATTGTGGTGACTGTTGACAATTAAAAGCCTGTGGCAAATAAAGTTCAACAGAGAGTGACAATTAAACAATGTTTAAATAAAGTTCAACAGAGAGTGACAATTAAACAATGTTTAATAAAGTTCAACAGAGAGTGACAATTAAACAATGTTTAAATAAACTTCAACAGAGAGTGACAATTAAACAATGTTAAAATAAAGTTCACAGAGAGTGACAATTCAACAATGTTTAATAAAGTTCAACAGAGAGTGACAATAAAACAATGTTTAATAAAGTTCAACAGAGAGTGACAATTAAACAATGTTTAAATAAAGTTCAACAGAGAGTGACAATTAAACAATGTTTAAATAAAGTTCACAGAGAGTTACAATTAAACAATGTTTAAATGAAGTTCAACAGAGAGTGACAATTAAACAATGTTTAAATAAAGTTCAACAGAGAGTGACAATTCAACAATGTTTAATAAAGTTCAACAGAGAGTGACAATTAAACAATGTTTAAATAAAGTTCAACAGATAGTGACAATTATACAATGTTTAAATAAAGTTCAACAGAGAGTGACAATTAAACAATGTTTAATAAAGTTCACAGAGAGTGACAATTAAACAATGTTTAATCAAGTTCAACAGAGAGTGACAATTAAACAATGTTTAAATAAAGTTCACAGAGAGTGACAATTAAACAATGTTTTAATAAAGTTCAACAGAGAGTGACAATTAAACAATGTTTAAATAAAGTTCAACAGAAAGTGACTATTAACAATGTTTATTGAAATTTGAACTGGGGTGATCTTTATTATACTTTCTATCTATAACTACTACTGATCACAACTCTGTGCTTATTTACTTGTTACGACTTAATGCAGTGTCTAAGCATATTGAGAGTAGAGTAATTTTACCATATATTTCTGTATGTTACAGAAAACCAAACGTGGGAATGAAAGGAGCGCTTCCTTAATTTTAGCCTTTCTTCCTGTTCGCTATAAATAGAATGATCAATGGTCACCAAAATTCACAACCTCGACATGTAACAAAAATAGAGTCGCATATAGAGCTCAATATAGTCAGCTGATGTAAAGCCTTAATTTCATTTTGTGACTGATTAAAATTGGTGATTATGACAACAACAAGAAAGCTGCTGTTACATATAAGAGAAAGTAAAAGTGGTTTTTGTTATTCCAAAGATGAAGTCATTGGTCCATTTGATAAATTTCATCTCGCTATTTAAGTATCAAATTGTCATATGGAAAAAAATGTTTATTTAAATGATGTCATGGAGATTGGGGTTAAATGCAGAACCTTTATACCTTTGTATATTATTAATAGTTGATTCAAGTGTAGATGATGTCATGGAGATTGGGGTTAAATTCAGATCCTTTATACCTTTGTTTATAATTAATAGATGATGCCATGGAGAATGGGGTTAAATGCAGATCCTTTATACCTTTGTTTTGTTTTAGATAGAGGATTCAAGTGTAGATTATGCCATGGAGATTGGGGTTCAATGCAGATCCTTTATACCTTTGTTTGTCTTTAATAGTTGATTCAAGTGCAGATGGTTAGTGTTTATAGTGTTCCCTTTTATCTGAGTGACTCAATTAACTGGTGGTATTTGTTTCTTCTAAACATAGAGAGTATTGATTGCCTGATTTTGATTTGAATAATCAATTTTAATTACTTCAGAAACAACACCAAAGTTAAACTCAATAACAAGTTATGAAAGAAATTAGAAGATGGGAACACTGGTAATGGGGAAACCTGCAGATGTTAGTTATTTTTCTAATAAAGTTCTCTGATTTATGCACATTGAATAAATTTACTGTCAAGTAAATAACTGATATTATTAAAAAGTGAATATATCAGTATCTCTTTGATACTAATATTTCAATTTTTTATATTTTATTATAATGGTGAAGTAAATGTTTAATGGGTACATATAAATGAAATAAAACTATTTGGTAGCATATTATTTGTTGTGAGATGTGTTTTGAGAGTATCATAATTGAATTTAAACCTCCCCCCCCCCCCAAATTACCATATTGAGAATGTTGAGGAACTTCTTCTCACACTCCCTCTCCATCCCCTTTCCCATTGATCCGGTCTAGTACTAGATGAACCATTTGCTCATAACGGAAAGTTTTAGACCAAAAAGCTCACAGCAAAAACTAAGAATTGCCTGTGCAGCAAGCACGGCTTTGCGGTTTATCTGCTGACCTACTTTTCCCCGCTGCTCTGTGGGCAATCACGCGACGGCGGATAGCGTCAGGGACTGTTCCATTACACATTAGGGGGTTAATACCAACCCCCACTACGACTTGTACTTGAATAAGCCAATAGGCTACAGTATCAGTAATAGTGTCTTATACGCAGCTAGTATAGGCCTAACACTGTAAGGCTATATTGCGTGCTAAACAGTGCAGAACTATAGTGTTTAGAAAAACTACATACCCCACATACTGTGGTTTGGTACGTTCCAACTAAGTCGTTTCACCGTTGCTTCGCGTGGTCAGAAACAGGTTCCAAAAGATACAGAAAATGTCACTTTGGAGGTAATATTTTCAACCGAAATTACAACTAATTGAATAAATAAAGTCTTTTGAAAGTTACTGAGAAGTATTTTGAGTTGGATCTAGCAAAAACTCAGGATATCACAATAAATTGAAGACAACAACAACACTTCTTGACTGCACATTCACCAACGCGTGCTGAGAACAGTGTTGTGACGTCATGTCGATTGAAAACAAAGGGAAACAAAAGGAAAGGTCCCTCCCATATCCCAGATTGCTTTTTGGTTCCTTGCTAAAAGCAAAGGAACCTATGTATTCAGGTTGGTGCGTTTGTGTGTGTGTGTGACGCTTTAGCTTATATGCACGATAACTCAACAAGGGAATGACCGATCATTACCATACTTCGTGGGTGGGTGGCCCATAGTGAGTAGATGAACCCTATTGTTTTTGGTGCCGGCAAAGGTCAGTTAGATTAAAAAAAACCAATATATTAAAAACAGCAATAACTCCCATTGACAGGGTCCGACATGGTTGATATTTTGGGAGTAGTTTTGAATGGGGTAAGGGATCGTTTCCAAACATAACGATCGTTTCCAAACATAACGGTAATGTGATCGAAGGTCAACAAAGGTCAATTAATGATAAAAAACTAGTATTTTTGCGATAACTTGAGAACGAAATGTCCATTAGGGTTAGGAGTTGCTTCAATGTAATCCAATTGTCGACCCACATCTGGGTGACCCTTGACCTCAATTTGACCTCTGGTGACCTTTACGTGTTTTGGGGATTTTTACAGTTTCGATGCTATTTTCAGATGTCAAAGGTACCATCTGATCATAAATGTCAATAGGTTGACCCCGTGTGACCTTTGTGTGCGAAGTTATAATGGGGTCAAAGTTTTCGGTCGGAGTTAGGATGGCTGTACAGACTTGTCGTGTTCATTTTTGGAATCAGGAGATAAAACTACATCTGAAACCAAGGCCAAAAGGTCAAAGGTCACATTAGAAAAAATGTGCTTATTTTGGAAGGAAACGGGCAAAAAAGAAAATGTTTGGTTTTGATGCTAGATTTGGATATCAAAGGTACCTTCCGATCAAAAATGGCAATGGGTTGACATCCGTGTGAGCTTTGTGTGTGAAGTTATACGAGGTCAAAGTTAAATTTCAGACATTCAATACAATAACTCCCAGTGCCAAGGTGTGACACGGATGATATTCTGGGACTAGTTGCAAATGGTATAGGGATATTTTTTCAAACTTAACGGTCATGTGATCCGAGGTCACCAAAGGTCAATTAATGTTAAAAAACTAGTATTTTGGGGGGAGAAAATGGGCAAAAAAAAATGTTTGAATTTTTATAGTTTTGATGCTATATTCACGTCTCACCGATCAAAAATGTCAATTGGTTGACCCCAGGTGACCTTTGTGTGTGAATTTATATTAGGTCAAAGTTAATTTTCAGACATTTAGTGCAATAACTCCCAGTGCCAAGGTGTGACACGGTTGATATTTTGGACAAGTTGCAAATGGTATAGGGGAATATTTTCAAACGTAACGGTCATGTGATCCGAGGTCACCAAAGTTCAATTAATGTTAAAAAACTAGTATTTTGGGGGGAGAAAATGGGCAAAGAAAAAAATGTTAGAATTTTTATAGTTTTGATGCTATATTCACGTCTCACCGATCAAAAATGTCAATTGGTTGACCCCAGGTGACCTTTGTGTGTGAAGTTATATTAGGTCAAAGTTAATTTTCAGACATTTAGTGCAATAACTCCCAGTGCCAAGGTGTGACACGGTTGATATTTTAGGACAAGTTGCAAATGGTATAGGGGAATATTTTCAAACTTAACGATCATGTGATCCGAGGTCACCAAAGGTCAATTAATGTTAAAAAACTAGTATTTTGGGGGGAGAAAATGGGCAAAGAAAAATTGTTTGAATTTTTACAGTTTTGATACTCTATTTAGGTCTCACCGATAAAAAATGTCAATTGGTTGACCCCCGGGTGACCTTTGTGTGTGAAGTTATGTGTACAAGTTCAAAGATAAATTTTAGACATTTAATGCAATTAACTCCCAATGCCAAGGTGTGACATTGTTGATATTTTGGGACAAGTTGTGAATGGGGTGGTGGAACATTTTCAAACTTAACGGTCATGTCATCTGAGGTCACCAATGTTATCATATCTGTTGACCCGCTTGTAGGTGACCTTATATTTCTTACATTTTCGACGCCATATTCAGATCTCAAAAGTGCCTTTTGATCAAAAATCCAATCACAATTTGTGATCACAAAAGTGTTGGCTATAGTGTTGGTTACTTTATGGGTACATGTATGACCACAATTACTTGGACTATTTGAGCCCAATCTTGCTATGATAATATTATGTGTATTGTCATATACCCCTACACAAGGAACCACAGTGCCCTTCGGCTCTTGTTAGTTTTCAAATTGGCGTAAGGTTCTCATTAGTCAATTTAGTTAAGAATCGGTAGAAAACGTTATGAATATTCATAGTTTAATTCACCGTTTGACCTATGATTATAGGACTTCGCATACAAAAGTTACGGTGCCAAATAGTACCCACAGTGCGGAAAAACTAGGGTTTTCAAGTCTACTCTCATTGCAAATGTCCTAAAATCACTTTTTTAATTAAAAATTGGCGTAAGGTTACCGAAATATATATGGATTCAGGCATACACCACCAGAAAGCTAACAGTTTAAGCTTTCAAAATGTGGATGGTCCAAAATGATTGACTAAATACACATGAAGATACAGGTAAAAACACATACAAAATGGCTCTTGCGCTACACAGTTAAGGACCCTCTCGGAGTGCCGTGAGCGCTATGTTCCGTTATGTTTCGAGTAAGAGAGAATTCCCTTAGGATTTTGGTCCTTATTAGTAAGTACATGTATCTTGGTGACCCATCAATTTTCTGTCTATGGTTGCCTATAAGGGAAAAGAATATTCATACAAATTGGTCGAATGTGTACTAATATTCTTAAAGATGAAGCCCTTTGGTGATCGCAGCTTCCAACTAACAGCCCCTCACTTGTGGAACTCCCTTCCGGTTCAGTTAAGACCATTCGACTCTCTCGGAACAGTTTGGGCTTAACAATTTTCTTCTACTAAAGTGTCATTAATTTTTATTTTAACTTGGCACTTGTAAAGCGCATTGAGCAAAGATGTTAAGGTTGGATTCTGTAATATAAGACTTGGCGCAAATGCGTACTTTTACTACGAGAGAAACTTGCATTAGACACCTCAACATCGGGTGAAGAATTTACAGTATTATCATCGCAATGAATGTACATGGTATGTTTCCTACCACAACTTTCACACTACAAACAGAGTGCTTGTCGCAATCACTAGTGTTATGAGAGGCACGAAGGCAGTCATGACACAGCTTATGCTTAATTACAACAGTCAATCTATCTCTAGGGCGCAATTGTTTAAACTTATCACAATGCCACATTCGGTGTGGTTGTTCACATAGTACACAAGGAGGTTCAGCTCTAGCGTACATTCCAGGTTTTGCTGCCTGGGCACCTTCACCATTACACGTGTTGGACTTAAACAAAGAGATCATAGAGTAGCTGTTTGAACTACTCTTTTGTTCACGTTTACACTTATCTGAACGCTTGAGACACACGTCGCCATAAACAGGGTCATTTACCCAGTGGCGGAGCTAGGGGTATTGGTCAAGGGGGGCGAGAATGGTCTGTAGGGGCGCTTTCGACACTATCTGAGCGGAGCGCCACCATTGGTTGGCGCGGAGCGTACAGAAATTGTTTGAGTAAATATACTTCCTAGATCGCCGGAAATGACCCTTTCCTGGCCTTGCTAATTTGCAGATAAACTAAGAATAAATAGGTGTCATCGCCAACAAAATGTGACAAATGTCAATAGGTAGATGAGAGCGCAATAAAAAAAGTAAATAATCGCGAATAAGTAAAAAGTGGTAAAAAGCTGAAAAGGGCGCCAGCAGTCCATTTGAGTCCGTCAGGGGGGGCATTCGCCCACTGACTATATGGACGCTCCGCCACTGCATTTACCTCACTAGCGATTTCACCTGCGAATTAAATAAATTCTTTAAAACCCTGGATAACAACCATCACTGCATGCTTTTTCCATCTCAACTGCACGTAGTTAGAAAACCTGGCAACCAGGGGCGGGATTTGAGTTGTGGAAGTGAGGGGCAAACCTGCCAGCAAGACTATCTAAGCGGAGCGCCACCGGCTGGCGCGGAGCGTACAAGAAATTTTTTGGCTTTACAAACCCTCCAGATGGCCGGAAACAGCACTTCCCGAGTGCTCTAAGCAGCATGTACCCATCCTTGAAATATGGATCTCATGTCTGCAATTGTATCTAGATAGTTAATTATCGTTTAAAAATTTGAAGAGGATTGATAGTAGAACATATGGTCAGATGGTGATGTTCAACTTTTGTTATACGTCACTATCTAAGCGGAGCGCCATCATCGGTTGGCAAGGAGCGTCGAAATTTTCGATGAAAAGTACCCTTAGATCGGTAAAATTAACACCCATATAGGCTTTAAATTGCATCTAAACAATTAATGAACGTGTGTAAATTTAGGGAGGACGGATAGAAGAACTTATATGGTGATGTACAACTGAAACTTATACGTCACTATTTAGGCGGTGCACCACCATCAGTTGGCGCGGGGCGTCGAAATTTAAGCAAAAAGGAAATCCTAGATCAGCAAAATGACACCTCTGGTAACAATAAATCGCATCTAGACAGTTCTTTCTACCTAAAATTATTAGTATATTGAGCATTGGACCGATCAAGAATATGTTCAGCACCCACTTC
>JAIPMN010006038.1:0-12500 GCA_020650975.1 Apostichopus californicus
ATATATCAGGCTGTAGGTGTTTCGGTTTGCAACAGATTCACCTTTTAAAATATGATCTATCTATGGAGTGCTCCTTTAAGGCTAATTTCTTGAAGAGGGTTGGCTCCGCAGTGCTGGCCTTAACTTTATTGTTTATCATTCCTAAAGTTTTCTAAATTTCTAATAACAATTTAAAAAATAATGTTCCTTTTTAAAGATTCATGTGAACAGCAGAGCGGCGTTGGATGACCATTAAAACACCATTTGCCCTTGAATAGTTTGTGAATGCACTGTTACACACATTTTAATTGAGGCCAGTTTTCCGATTGAGTTTTGGGTTGCATTTGAGGAACTGACCTAATGATCTGTCTGTGAGTAGTAAAGACACTTTTTTTATAAGCCGCATGTGTTTAAGGGTTATTTCTCCCCCCCAAAAAGGAATAAATAAATAAAACATAGACTGGCAGTGTTTTCTAATGGTCCACAACTTATTAAAATGAATTTGTGTGTCTAAATTCATCATTTTAAAAATGAACAAGGGATACATACTTGTATTGATTACTGGCTCTGGAGGTTCATAAACTTCTGATGTGTCATCTGAAAACAGAAACAAATAAATACAAATATCGTTAGTAAATGGATGTGAACGTAATATTTATATTTGATGAAAGAAGAATAATCATACTAGAAACCATCATACTCTGTATCGATAATTTGGTAGACAATTTATACCACTCTCAATACTGACGACGTCTGAATCTCTCAGGTTTTGTACTAATGTGACTATTTGTGTTGCCTGTGGGCAGAGGGAGGGGGAAGGGGGGATAGGACACACTACGTAGAATCTCCTTTGTCAAACTTACCCTCATCAGCAACCTTCACCCCGATTTTGAAACCTTTCTCGCTATCGTACGCGTCGGAGATGAATGCGATAAATATTTCGTTGTTAGGTGTTTGGAATTCAGCCGGTTCGGGAGGTACATCTCCTGAAAATTTGTTCAGGATGAGCTGGGAGACATCAGTGGTTAAATAATCTAAACCTTTACCGATGTTGAGGTAATCGTAATTCTTCTCCGTGAGGAAATCTTTGAAAGAAATTCTGATATTGGATCCTTCGGGGGCGGTTATTCTCCAGAAACAGAAGGCGTTGTTATTATAGTTACTGTCATAGTTTGGTGAGTTAATTTTCACTTCTTTAGCTCCCTTCCTCAATTTAAGATCAGCCCCGCACCCTATTAGTTAGAAGAAGGAGAATGAGAAGGAGTAGAAGAAGAAGAATGAGGAGAAGGAGGAGGAGGAGGAGTAGGAGAAGGAGGAGGAGGGGGAGAAGAGGGAGGAGGGGAAGGAGAAGTAGAAGGAGAAGGAGAAGAAGAAGTTGATAAGAATTCTTTGTAAAGATATATGTTAAAGCGTAATAAAGTTAATTTTTATCATCTCTAAACAGACAATATACTTTTAGGCATGCTACGCCGCTTTCTCTAAAAAAAACATTTACAAAATTTACAACCAGTCAGAATAAAGATATGCAGTTTGAAGTACAAGTGTTCCATTATAACATAATCATTTCAGCGGAAGGCAGATAGAGAGGACTTGAAGACAGAAAAAATCAACTATATCCTTACTAGTTGGTTGAAAGTCTTTAAGGCGACAGTAGTCGACTTTTTCTTCTCCTCGACAAAAGTCAAACCATGGTACACCATAGTCATCAATGGTCTTCTGTAGACACTCGTCGTACTCGTCAGCACCACAAAACTTTGCACACAAAACAGAGCGAGAGAGTGGGAGAGAGATAACGAAAAATAGGACTGATAATTTAAAGCATCTGGGCACGTTTTATTTCATTTAAATTTGACCCTTCTTCCATGTAGCATGGAATGAGGGTTCGGAGGAAGATGTTTCGAGGAGAAAAACAACAACAACAACAACAACAAAATCAACAACAATAATTCAAGAGTAAACATTATTCATAAATGTTATTTTAAGATCATGACGCAAGACTTGTTAACAACGCCGTGAAAATGTCACCTCTGTTCAAATTCGACTGATTCTGTTCATGTGAATATACATCATCAAGGTTTTACCGAAAGAAGATCTCGGTATTGTTTCAAATAAGCTCAATCAAAACTACAAGACAGTATGAAATGTTCCACCCCCCCCCCGGGAAAGAAAATGCGGGCGGTATTAGCATACATAGACTCCTGATATCACGTGACCAGATTAATTCACTTTGGCTTCGGCTTTGAGTACAACGTATGATGTTTTCTGTATGATGTCGTGTTTAGACGAAGCAAACTGTAAATAGTTATTACCGTCTTTGCGATCCGCGTTATAGTCATAACCGGCTTTGCAATCGCGTCCCCCCCCCCCCCCCACACACAATTTTGCAAGGCCGGTAAGAGTGGCTCCATAGTTTTCCCATTCGGGACACCGAAAAGGTAGATAAAGGTCACGAAATTTTAACAAGTATTAAGCCGACATCCTCAAAAGCACTTTATTTGCCTTTATTTGTAATTAACTTGATATTCATACTGTCCATACTGTTAGTATACAATTGCCAGTTTGAAACACATATAACATGAAAGCAGCGTGTAAAAAAAAAATATTGGGATAATGGAAAATTTAGAGGTTCTATAAAAGTTTTTTTTTTTATAGAACTCTAAGCATTTGCTAGTATAGGCTTAACCTTGTAGGTGCTTGTTTGTAGTTATACCTGTCTGCCATTACAAACTTCTGACCAGGAGGCACAGATTGGATTGTCCGATTCCTCCTCTCCGGGACATTCAACACCAGCAAGATGATCATCGTTGCAAACTGAAAGATAACAGGAACAATACTTCATTGGTTAAAGGCATTGAAGACTCGCCCCAAACCGCGTGCCGCACTCTGAAAATGTTAACTTTCCGTTGATAACGTTTTCTTCTTGTCGCTACAAAATGCATACAGTAATGAAACGTGATACTTTGGTATCTTTTATCTAAACCTGAGATGTCCATCGCTGCTTTGTACAGTGTTGTGGGTATTGTATGTATGGACTGTACACTAGTGTCTAATTACCGACGGTAGCAAGCTGTGTGTGTATTTTCTGGGATCGATGGTGGTGTCTAACACTTCTGTTACACCTCATTCGAAACTAGGTCAGATTACCGGCATGAGAGGTTTCTTTGTGCGTGAGACTTCACACCCTTTAAGACAGGGTTGTCCAACCTTTTGCAGAGGAGGGCCACATGGAATGATCATGATGAAGGAGGGGGCCGCATGAACCCTATACGCTCGATTTTTTTGCCCGAAGCCCAAAATGTGAGCACTGCACGCGGAGCGCACTGATTTATTTTCCTTCCTGATAAAACAGATGATTAAAGTCCAGCCGCCCCCCCCCCCTCCGCTGAGAGAGTGTCACACAAACTGACCTGTATGCAGTTTTTTGGACCCAGAAGGTTCGAATGATTGACTATATAGCTTCAAATTGTTATCAATAAATCTGCTCGCTAAAATTTCGCACCGTAGAGCATCTCTGGCGGGCCGGACGCAACCCTGCGGCGGGCCGGGCTGTGGCCCGCGGGCCGTAGGTTGGACAACCCTGCTTTAAGATGATATCGTGCATATGGAGGGAGCGAATGGGAAAGGTTTTGGTCTTGGGGTTTTAGAGGAAACTGAAAATACCAGCTGCGAAATTCAAAGTCGTCCGTTATCATATTTACAACATTGCGAAACTTTGACGTCTCGACTGCCCTTTTCTATATAGGCAACTGACACAATGTTCTTGCTCTCAATAACACCGTCTGACCTCCTTTATATATACCACGTGACGTTCAAACTGGATGTCCATCATGCAGCTAAAGTGTCACAAACAAACACACACCCTGACCGACACACACACACACAGACGCAACAACATGATCGATTTTCCCTTTTCGTCGGATTACTTCAGTATATATGTAGGGTCCTCATCCGTGGGCTGTACTCGGATAATTTTTGTAGATTTCAGCTTGTTGCCTCCTTTGCCCTACATTAGATATACACTTACAAACAAAACGAAAACCTGATATATCAGACCCGTTCGCAAAGAAGTTCACAGGGTGTGTATGCCTCCGCCTCCACCCCCCCCCCCCCTCCACCCCTTCTCCTCCATATTCAAAGGTTCACATTTTCAGTCTTGCAGTTGAGAGTTCTCTTATCATTTTGCTGTGAGAACATTAAAACTAACTGCGTGATATGTCACCAAGCCATGACAAACAAATTCGATATGGTTGCAAAGGCCTATGTCATATACCATGTTGTATTTTTACGTTCTTAATTATGCAAAAATACACACACACAATATCTCTCTTTCTAACAGTGTCCATTATACTTAAAGGTTCATATCTTCAGAAAACAGACCGCTCCCAATGGTTAGAAATATCCAACGTTCTGGTGCCTTTATACCAGGCGCGTAGCCATGGAATTTGCCAAGGGAAGTGCGAACCTGTAGGCAAACTATCAGAGCCGTATATATGATTCTGCAAACTATCTAAGAGTAGCGCCACCAGGAGATGGCGCGAAGCGTATACAAGACAAGTTTTGGCCGAAAATGCCTCCCAGATCGCTGGGAATGGCACTTCCCAGGCCTTGTAAGTTGCATCTAAGCATTTTCTATTTTGAAATTACTAGTGATATCATAAAAACATACAAAAAAAATATGCTCAAGAGGGGGGGGGGGAGGGGCGGTCGCCCCCTTCGCCCCCTTGGCTACGCACCTGCTTTATACACACAGGCATTTTAGAGAGACCACTAGATAGTCAGCTAGTCACATGCATAGGAAAGAGGAAAGTTGATATTCGGCTAACTATAGCTGTACTTACAATTGATCTGCAGGATGTCTGCTATTGCATTCAGGGATGCCTTTCTGATCTCAAAGTCAGCCAGAGAAGGAACACCTTCTATCTGCCTTTTCATTCTAGAACCCTCATGTTCGATCTGTAATAATAATAATAATAATAATAATAATAATAATAATAATAATAATAATAATAATAATAATAATAATCATAATCATAATCATAATCATAATCATAATCATTATCATAATCATAATCATAATCATAATCATAATCATAATGAAAATGATCATTATCATTATCATTATCAGATGATGATGATGATGATGATGATGACGACGACGATGACGATGACGATGACGACGACGACGACGACGACGACGACGATGACGATGACGATGACGATGATGATGATGATGATGATGATGATAATAATAACAACAACAGAAATAAATGGGACTATACATTGAAGCAAAAATCAGTTGATGATATCAAACTTAAAGGTATGCTGTATTGGCCCCAAATATGCTAGATATTCAAATATGGTCAACTTTGGTCAAAATTCTTAAACTGTTTGTATTACAATCTTCGAGGAAACTTTCCCAACTGAGACATTCAGTCATCTTGTGTGTTCCTTAAAAAATGTCTGAGAACAATTTGGAGAGTAAAAGACCTTCCGGAAAGTACTTTTTGAAAACTTCTAGCAATTATAGCGTGCTATAATTTGGGGCCTATATACTGACTACCTGTAACTGAAACTGCCTTATCTACTCAATGTAAAACAGTTATTATATGTTTTGGTAAACCCCAAAAAGGATATCGTAATTATTCATCATGATCTCTTTACTGATATATTTGTTTGATATTCTTTCATAATTTAATGAGTGGTATCTACATACCTATCGTCTGGTAAACTACCCTATTATAAGCCTTACACGCATTGGTTTAATATTAAAGAAACAGTTTGGCTCGCTGCTATATAACTCTCTTTGACCCACACGCCAGTGCAACCAAAGACCAATAACTCAATAGTTCATACAACTTTTTTTAACCTCAAACAGATGTTCTAGGGATTTAAAGTCCGATCTGAGGTATTCCCAAACTGTAAATGGCTACAGTAAGTTTATTTCCTGCGTTTGAAATGCATGCATGTTTGGGTGACGTGTCTTTGAACTCCAAAGCTTGTTAGTTTCTTGTTTGGGGTCACCTGTCTTTGCCTGTAAAAACGTCGGCACATAATATGATAGCCCCCTGAGCTGAAAACAAAATCAGTCGCGTTACATGTGGATAGGAACTATATCAATCTGTGTCCTATGGAATGGTTCTCCAGTGACCTTTGACATGACATCCCTAAAGCCTCGGAACATAATAAGCTACCCAGCGGGTGTCACACTTATGAGGATCGCCGCTATGTGTCCTGTTTCTTTAATCTCGGCCAGAGAAGCACCGAGTTAAGTAGAAGTAAGCAACTTCCGTAGAATATGATTGCAGACTATACTTTTTCTACATCACGAAGTATGACATACAAAGGTACATCATTTTTTATCGATCAAAGGTCCAATAGCTTGATACAGGTGACGAAATTTATCTAAGTATTATTGTTCTTCAACAGTCTCCAACTTAAGATCTAAAACTTATCGTCGAACGAGTGAAAGATACTAAATAAAGTATTTATTTTAGAGGCTCTAACAACACGAGTGACAATGGTTGCTATATAAAGGTATGGTGGCATAACCATGCATTTCCGTCAGTTGAAACCATAAAACCACATACACTTTAGTGACAAGGAGAACATGAAAGCAAAAAAACAAGGTTTGGCGATAACAATTACCCAGAATATAGCAGAGATCTCGACATATTTTCAATAATCGTAGTTGTTTTAATGTATTACGTAACGTCTGTCGTCACGTGATGTATAACAATTATATATCCAGCTGACCGCGGATATCCTTTCTAAAGATCACCATTTATTGACCATCAATATGCTTGATTGTCATAGAATTGGTCACCCATCTGTCCATCATTTTCAAACATTAGCGGCAGGGTTTTTACTCCCACTTTGACAATTTCTCGGACCCTTAATGAGGGTCATTAAATTATTAACAATATAAAGCCTTCTCAAAAGGCTGGACATCCTATGAAAGTTCAGCATACCCAACAAAACACACTTTTGATAATTAATATGCGTATATATATATATTCGTATAATACGAGGATATATTATGCCGGTATTTGTCCCATATGGCTTGCCATATATATATATGTGTGTGTGTGTGTGTGTATTTTCAACCGCAACAGGTTTTAGGGCGTGCTATATGCTACGGGTCAATCACATATAACATGCGTATGCACTGTGCTGATGTGTTGATAAATTGACATGACAGCGCTCTATACGCCCACAATGACTGACATTAGTATTGTCTGGAAGTCATAAGGAAGTACTAGGACGATTATTTGAGATACAAAGACGTGACTCAGAGCTCGATTATTATATCAATGCACCACCGATTAACATTCCTGTTATGACATATGAATTAGGCCTGCTCCGCCTTTTTTTTTGTTTTTTAATTGGTTCTCTATTCACGACTGGGGAAGGGTTTGTAAGACACTATAGAACACTGGATGGCACATTGCATACATATTTGGAAGAGTATGATTATGACTGTATTGTGTTTTCACGATTGTGAGGTGACCAGAATCGAAATTCCGTTTGTGGTCAATAATGTCTTTAATCTGGCATCTTTCTCCATCTGAAGTCTCGCAAACGACATATATGGATATTGTGTAGTAATTGTTTTGGAACATATTTATGTATTAACAAACAAAAGCAAAAAACGGGATTATTCACTGAAGGGGTGTGTCTTTCGTGAGATCAGTGTTTACGAGAACACATGCCTTCGCGGTGCAACCTGTCAGTTTGTATATAGAATATAACAAAATATGTACAATGAGTAACCAAATCCAACGAAAAGTATCCCTTTAAGTTTTTGTCTCATGAATTCCTTGATATGAACTAATAGGGTATCCACACACAGACATATGCTATCGATGTCCGTATAGGCTTCGTACGGCATATTATTATAAAAGCCAACATTGTCCAGTCGTCAATTTGTTAAGTAAAAACTACAGTATGAAATGTTACCCGACAGAAAATAAGGGCGGCATTGAAGAATATGGCATGCATAGACTCCGGTTGTATGACCTGATTAATTCGCAGATGACATTACAAGGGTCCTACCTGTACCGCGTAAGATTTGTCACAGGAGTTCAACTCATTATGCGTAAAGTTGGCATGTCATATACATTTTGGAGTAGCTGAGCGATAATTTTTTTTCAGAATACATAAACAATACGTGTGTTATACGTATTCTGCCGTGAATGCAGTTATTTTCGTTATAGATATATTTCCACTTTTGTTTTGATTTAAAGCCAACTTACGTTACCCCTATCAACATATACTTACTAAAGCTTCAGGACATCAACAAATGTATAGGGGGTTAACAATTTCTGTACCAACCACAATGTATTTAAACATTTGAAGACATGTTCACTACATAACAGTATCAACATTTACTAATTTACTAAATTACTAACTTACTAATGTAACACGTACAATTTTAATGTCCCTTTGATAACTTTATTGAAACTGTTTTTTTTCCTTTCTAATATGACAAAAAGTGCAGGCCAAACGATTTTTGGAAAAGCAAACTTTTTGAGAAATGACGGTTTGCCGTTGCTGACCGAAGGATTTGCACCAACTAAGCCTTCGGCTTTGAGTACAGCGATTCTGTATGTTGCCGTGTTGGACGAATCTAACCGTATGATAGTAGTTACCGACTATAGGCATGGGAAACCTGCGCAACAAAATATACCCTTGTGATAAACGTGTGTGGTAAAACAACTGCCGTTGTTTTGAAAAGCCCAAAAAAAAAACGTATCTTAAAAGGTCAAGTTGTAATCAGCAGGTGTGACAGAAAAAAAAAATGACAAGGCATAAAAAAAACATAAAAAAAAATCAAGAAATAAAAATAAGAAAGTAATATACACAAATAAAATCATAGGTAGTTTGCGTACATGACGTCATCGTTAACACGTTGCACGTATAGCTAATGTATTGATATATTTCATCGATTTACGCTGGGACATACAGTGTTATCGAGAAAAAATGTTTCAACACAATTCAGCAATTCACACACAGGGTCATATACCCTCGACAAATTATATGACGAAATGTTTCGTCAAACCTTTCACTCTTAAAAGTGATTCCTGCTGAGAATGTTGATTTGTTAATTAGTTATTTAAATCATGTAACAGAAATTCCTTTTAAATGTAAAATAAAAGGCAACATTGCTTTACATATGCATGCCTACAGGTGGAAAGTTACCAGCCTAATTTAAATTTCGTAATTTTCAAAGAGCTCTAGACGTCCTCTGGCATCTCTCTCTCTCTCTCTTTAACCCCCCCCCCCCCTCCCAAAAAAAAATGTTTATTATTTTAATTTTTTATTATATCATACCTGAGAAGTGAACGGTTTCCCGAATCCAAATCCCAACAGGGATAACCAAACGGTAGCTTGCAGCAACGAATACATCCTTGGGTCCCTGTGTTGTGACGAGAAGTGAACTATTTTGTCAAATGCAGTGCTGGTGGCAGACAGTCCGTATCTGTCTGCTTGGTAAAAGTCTAGTCAGCAGAGGAACACTCAAGCACTCTAAGGTAGGCCTGCCAGGTCTGGTAGTCGTTGGTTCGTAACAAAGGTCGTGTCCGCTTTTCCCTCGGGTGTCATTTCTTTCGATTTTCGTTTTGACGTTTTGTCTGACACAATTGTATATGATAGTTTTTTTTTCTCTTCGGAATCCCAAAGTACAGGGTTCAAAGTTGTTCCAGGCAGACTGCGAGTTATATATACCGACATCGGCACGTCCCTTGCTTGTGTGGTTACTACACCGAGGAATGCGTTATCCATGGGTACACAGATATGTGTGTACCTAACGTCAGCATTAACAAGGAAAGTTCACACCGAAGTACCATGAGGAGTATTTAAAATAAAAATAATAAAAATTTAAATATAAAATTAAAATTTTTAAATTAAACGTTATTGTACGAAACAATTTTTTTTTTAAAGATTATGTGCGATAAACTTCCCCCTAGTTGATGATGGCTAGGGCAACGTGTACTCTACCCCCGTCCAGCCTATCACACCCTCGTCCAACCTCCCCCCNNNCCCCCCCCCCCCCCTTCCACCCTCGTTCATTTGCCACACACACGCGTGAGCACCCAGACACATCGACAAATATTTGAGCTCAATAATAAATGTAACCCGTGACCTTAGGGTCATTTTATTACATAAATATTTATTTTGGTGAGACAATATAGCGTGATGTAAATTGGATGCGCCCTGGCTGATGCCACCGCTCCTGTTACGCCCGCTCCTGATACGCCCATGCCCCTCCCCCTCTCAAGCTGATACACTATTCCTGTATTGACGATGGTAGTAAATGCAAATCACCAAACCTGCACCATAATCATAACGTAATCGTATACAGAAAAGTTATAACTAGAATTTCTCCATCCTTTATAACCAACGATTATAATTCTTTAAGGACAAACCTATCCCCAGTGGAAAGCAAAAAGTTTTTTTTTTATCCCACTGGAAGTTCAAAGTGACCATCATAGGTCAATGCTACTACTACTTACGTGTGACCGGTCACAACCTTCTCTTACAAGTGGAACCTGCTGTGACTGTCTATAGTTGGCTCATGGCGATTATAAATTTACAGTTCCCATAAAGATGGTCGGGAGTCTGATCAAAGACGACTCCGGGTTTGACCGAATGAAACCTATAGATGCCCAAAATATGGTTGATAGATAATGTCAGGTTCACATCGGCTGATGGGATAGGAGTTATACAAATTCTATACTACCACTTTATACTACCGTGTTCTCATGTATAGATATGTAAAACGGGAACGAGGCATAACGAGTGGGGGTGGGGGTCGGGGGAGGTGGTGGGAGGGGATGGGGGGGGGGGTCAGCTCATACCTCTAACGGGACGGAACCGTTAGATTACATTGTTCTTATGCAGACTTGCTAATCCAAGGCATAACGAAGAAGTGGGGGAGGGGGTAGTTTTTTTGCCGTCACCCTTAATCGAGAAAAATAAATATATTTTTTTATGCGGTAACTTCCATGAAGTCCTAATACATTATAAGTATAACCGCCTATCTACCCATGGGTGGATCGCCGAGTCATTCTTAATCACTCTTGTATGACTTTCATCAACAAGAGGTCATTTGATGTGTGTAATCCAAGCATGAAGTAATTTGTATTAACTTCATTGAAGTGGCCTAGTGCATGAAAACCGTTTGACATATCCCGTATATGTTTTTTTTACTTCAAGTAGAAGCGCGATATAGAAACTATTTATGTAATCGTTATTATCGTTCCTATGAACACGGTCGGATCCAGGATTTTAGAAAGGAGGGGAAGGGGGTATGGGTTGTCCTCCATCCCTCCCCTCCCGAAAAATGTGTAGACGTGCAAATTTACATTATTATATTGCATATTTAGGCTATTAGGTCTGTACATATTTATAAAGGCAAAGTTTCGCTAATAAATGCTCCCGTCGAACCGCGCCTGTGAACGAGTCTCTTGAAAAGCATACCCTGTTACAACTGTTTACTCCCTGCTCGCTATGGACCAACATTAATTAGAGATAACAAACTTCCTAAACTAAGACTATATATACACCCCGCCCCCCCCCCCCCTACGCCCCCGCCCATAAGAAAATATGCCAGAAATGCAAACGTGGAGCCAAATGTTCATGTGGATTTTAATTACTGCTCCAAGGCCTTCCCAATCAATAAGGAAATAATTGGTGTGATTTTAATCTTTTCCATGACCTGAAAACGAGTTCGAAAAGCAAAAGTTAAAATTCAAACTTTTAGCCTCAATTGAGTAGTTAGGCTATATATGTTTGTGAGTTTGGAGACAAACAAGGTTGCACGTACAGTGGTTCCTCGTTCAGCTCACAGCACGCAGAAGTGTTCCCATGCTCTCTGTACGGGACTCCAATTTGTTAGAGAATCAGTTATACTGGTTCTCGAGGAGAATTGTTGTTTCCATAGCCTATGCTGCAGTGTCACGCCATAAAGGTTAACGTATTTATAGTTTACTGTATACTTTAACAGACAATAAACACTCGCTGAAGGTCATTATATTTCGGGGAAAAAATCATGTATTCGTTGCAGAAAATTGAATAACTGAAGAAGCAACCGTTTCGATATCACGCGGTGAGGAAATGTTACAATCATTCGATTTTTGCGTCATCTTCATGGATCCAGGATTTTGCCCAAAAGCATTGGATTAGTGCAGGGCAAGGATGAAACCCCGTATACCTCTGGGAGAGGGGTTTAAGCCTTCCAGAACAAAGCCGCAACTCCCCCTCACCCCCTCACCGCGCATGTCAAACAGAATATTGCAAAAAAATCGAGCGTACTGCAGATAAATATTTACGGTAACATGTAAGAACCCAACAACAAAGATTATGTTTTTGAAGCGTTGTCAAACCTAGTGCAGCACATGGCAACTCGGAAAGTTGGCAAAATTCGTCAAGACACATCAATTCTTGAAAGTTGGTATAAGGCCTAACTAGATTAAAAACAAATTACGATTTTTTTTCTTCATCTCGTCTCTGCTGTCTGGCCG
>JAIPMN010006040.1:0-10772 GCA_020650975.1 Apostichopus californicus
TTTCTCTCATCACAGTTGCAAAATTTGTAAATTATTAGTAAATAACGAAAAGTAATTAGATATGGTCAATGTTGGTTTAAGAGGTAAAAAAACATTTCGTGTTTAAAGAACTAATCATCATTACACATCGGGAACTACTTTTTATAAAAATGACAAAAAAGTGGGTTCGTGCTGGTGCTTTTACTATTTTCATACTTACTTGAATAAATGTGAGAAGTGAATGTTGAGCCTCGGTGAGGTTAACTTACTTTTCTTTGTTTAATGTCAGATCATTTCAAGTTAAAATTCATAATAACGGTAAAATGATTTAACACTCAACCAAGGACACAACACAATGGTCCAACCAGGACTCAAACTTGAAATCCTGTGATCCAAAAGTCCAGCTTCTTTTATACATTTACTCAACTGAAATGCTCTCACAAGTACTGATACTTTTTGTCACTGCCTGTAGCTTGCAATTTGTATTGTACGGCATTTAGTTGTGTCCGATGTCAAATAAATTTGGAAGAAAAGTTTGTACGCCATTCCCCGATTTTCAATATTTCCGTACATTTCCAGGTGAGCAGCCTGAACAGCATCTTACGTGAATGGTTTGAACTCAGTAGTCAGGAGAACTCTGAAGTCGAGCATGTCCAGGGATACCTCATGTCTCTCGCAGATGTCAGCAAAGCAGTGCTCAAGAAGATCATAAACATGGCCGATGGAAACGTAAGTGTCTTTAAAAGAGATTTATAAGTTCCCTCCTAAGACCCCCCCCCCACCCCTCGATGATTCTGTCAAGTAGATGTGGTCTGTCGATCTTAAATTTGAGGAATAGATATAGATAGAAAACAAACTTCAAATTATATGAAAAAATTAAACGTAATGATTCAATGAATGAAAGCTAACATTTGTATAACTTTCAAACATTCAAGAAAAAACTTGTTCTTAATTGTAGCATCAAGTTGACCTTTAACCCTCCTTTCTAATAACCTATAAGGGTTAGGCTAGTGAAGATGATACAAACTGTTTTCGAAAGCAGTCAATATTCTGCTACTGATTTCCTTGTGTCAGTCGTATCTTGAATTTGTTACGTTTGTTAACCGCACACTGCAAGGTATTTCAAATTCCAGACGGTTCATTAACCTAACCTGCTGAGGCGCTTTGACTTGATAACGTTGTAATGTTTATCAAAACTGTAGCTAAGTAACAGTCTGACTTTTGTGTTCTTTTAATTTCAATGATTAGTCAGCCATGACGAGCTTCCTTTACTGCTGTTATTTGTGTCCTTCTGTTGTCGTACTAGTTGCTCTGTGGTATTTTCTTGATTTCTGTTAAACAAAGGCTAAATAAATGTTTTTATCTTTTGTTTTTTTTGGGTCGCAGGGTAACACAGCGCTCCATTATTCCATTTCACATGGTAATTTCCTGATCGTGAATGCACTGTTGGAGTCTGGCGTCTGCGAAGTGAACAAACCGAACAAAGCCGGTGCTACCGCCATCATGTTGACGGCCTTGGCCAGCATACAGGAAGAACGGGATTGGAGGACTGTAAAGAAACTATTCACGAACGGAGATGTCAACATCAGAGCTAGCCAAGTAAGAAACTCCCCCCCCCACCCACACACCTCCCCCTCCCAGCAAACACACCTCCCTCTCCCAACACAAACACCTCCCCTTCCCAACACATACACCACTTCCAACACACACACCTCCCCAGGCTTCCAACACACACCTCCCCTCCCAACACACACACCTCCCCCTCCCAACATACACACCTCCCCACATTTACAGTTTCCACAAGTCTGAATGATTAGTTTATTGGGAAATCGGAGACCTTTAGTCTTATTCATAAAACTAATAGTAAGACTTATAGTAATGATACTGCTCCGAAAACAAGTTTCAGAGGGACAAAAGTTTAAGAAAACCAAGAAATTCTTCCTAATTATTCTTCCTTTAGCTATGAAATCTACAATTATTCATTGGCTTTCATCTTTTATGATCTTTCTTTTGAATTGCAGCCAGAAGGAAGTTACAATTACTGAAATAATTTGTAACCAAATAGATATGGCTGTTTTTATCTAGTTTTCACAATTGTGTCTGAGCCATGAAGCAGGAGAACATATGAAATATGACAAAGTATAAAGACCATTTGGGATGGTGGTACCTACATGACTGACTATCTGTATGTCTGTGTGTACATCAAATTGTCCATTTGTCTATCTGTGCCTCTCTGTATATTTGTATGTTTGTCCATCATGTCTAGCAACATCCACCATGTCTAGCTGTCTGTTGTCTCTCTGTCTGTTTGTCTGTCTGTCTATCCATCTGTCTGTCTTATCTCTCAGTCTAGCACAGTTCATAATTATCATTCTGTCACTTTTCAGGCTGGACAGACTGCTTTGATGTTGGCCGTTAGTCGTGGCAAGGTGAGGATGGTACAACTTCTCCTGCAGGCGGGAGCAGATGTCAACGTTCAAGATGAGGTAAGTGGAGTTAAAACAAAGGAGGGATACCATCTTATTGTTACCAATTAACCTTTATTTACTTATTGTCTTCAAATTGTAATTTGGTTGTTGGTTGTTTTACTTTTGTATACCCACAGCATTATTGCATTCCATAGTCAGTTTCTATTGAATATATGATTTATGATGTTACCTTCTACAATAAGTATGTCATTTGACCTGAGCCTAGGCTTTGACTGTCACTTTGAGGAAGTTTATTCATCGTTGTACAATCCTCAGAGATAATATCTCTCTATTGCAAAGAAGTAGAAGGATCTGGGTGACTGAATGTGTGGACTATCAAATAGTGGTTATTTAAATATTAATGTTTTCAATAAAAAGTGGTAATACAAGCGAAAAAGAGACCCAGAACATTAAGTGATGTGACTGTGGCTTATTTTTTTCCCTGCAGGATGGATCTACAGCTCTGATGTGTGCCAGTGAACACGGCCATCTTGATATCGTGAAGCTGCTGATAGCTCAGCAAGGGTGTGATATCAACATCAATGATAACGTGAGTCATAAGTCTTAACAGTGGCAGTGATCTTGAACCTGTACAAATTCTAGAAAGGTAGGGGAGGGATACAGCCCAGGGAAGGGTAGAGAGGGGGCTGATAGCTCAGGGAATGACTCGTATGGAAACTGTCAACATGTGAGAGGATTTGGTATATATATATATTTGTCTGTTTTGTATGACCAGCAAGGAATTAAAAACGGAGCCAGTTTTTCTCACAAGCACGACTCTTTGAGGTGAATCTGAATTTTAATAATATGGAAGAAGTTAATACCAAAAAGAGTAATTTCAATTTGATTCAGGCTGCTTTAAAATCCCTATTTAAAAGGTTGGCTTAATGTCTGAAATGAGATGAAATTTTGTATTTGAGATAATAGCACTCTGATCTGTTCCCCGCATCCCTCAACCACCCACTTCATTATTTCAATAATCAAACTACTATAGAGATGTTGTGCTTGACGGGATGTTGTCTTTCCAGCGTTCAAACAGATTTTTTTTTATCTTGCTGGTCTGTGTTACTTAAAGTGCTGAGTTCTGATTTGTATTGTTACAATAGGTTCCCCTATAACACAACCTCTGTGTTAGATTGTAAGACATATCTACGTATATTCAATATTTGACCGATATCGCTCAATCAAATCAAATATGCCTATTTATCTAAGACTGGCCCACTGCAGGCATACCATGTTGCCATGACTTAGTCCATGCTGGTGTATATAGCAAAGATTGTAGACTGTTTCCCTGTGTATAGGGTCGTATAGATATTGTTAGCACCAAGAGTATAATTAGCCCTATGTCTAAATGGTAGGCTTGTCTAAAAGTTAGCTCGTTGTCGTGATGTTAGCCCACCTGTGAAGTCTTTAGTTTGAAGAAAGAAAACAAGTTTGGCCTTCATTCCAGTCCAGCATAGGGTAGGCCTCTTTAAATCTCGTAGCAGAACACGTAGGCCTATAAGCTAGCCATTGTGTTATTGGTTTCAAGTGTAAGTACCCTATTTCGCATAGGCTGCGTTGAGTACGTATAGTCCATGCATGAAAACAGTAAAATAGGCTATGGGCTTAAGCCCTTGGTTACCGTAGCTTGTGACAACTTTGCAAATAAAAATCCAAAAGCTAGTCTTACAATAAGTTAGAAGTATGCTATAAGCTTGGTTTCTGCAATGTTAGTAAATTAACAGAACCAATACTAGGAGTGAAATTAGGCAGCTACCGTAGGTTATACTCTGGTAGGAGTATTTCAAAATATGTTTGCGACCATAGGCTTTAAATTTCAACAGGCAATGATTGTGTGCATATCTTTATGCCTACTATAGGCCTACTTATGTACTGTGAGTTTTGTGCAAATCTGATTGTGGTCTTAGTAGTAGTCATTTGAGTAAATGTTTTAGTTGTATTAAATTTTCTTACTCAACATTTCAAAAATTAATCATGGAATAATTAGACAAATTAAAGTCAGTAAGCATGATTTGTAGGATATGGTGAGTTTCCATTTTTTTTTTTTTAAATCAACATTACATCCAAGTATTGAAGATGGCATGTACATTTACCTCTAGACCAAACATGCACAATGCATATTTTCAATATGTTGTCCTCCCAAGCGGAGGCAGATCCGGGCATTTTTAAACAGAAGAGGTGTGTTTCTGTGGCCCTTGAAACTGTCTCCCATGTTGGGGTCTTTCGATGCCAAAGGGTGCATTCTGAGGTATTTCTGGATTATAATTTAGGCCAACAACACCCCCACACCCCCTGGATCCACGTCTGCTTAGTTCATTGCTGCTGTAGTTTTATCAGCTGCTTCAAGAATCATGAACAAAATATGTATAAAACACATATGTCACCGTTGAGAAGGTTGATTATTATTGTGAATAATTATACCAATCCCTCAGCCAAATTGATATTTTCTCCTTCCTTTTTTTTTGGCTTGTAGGATGGCTGTAATGCATTTTCAATTGCCATGGAGAACAACCACAAGGCCATTGGAGTTCTTTTGTATGCGCACATGAACTTTGGAAAACAGTCTTCCCCAGTAAGTATCTCCTGATATTTTAAAGTTTTCGATATCGTGGAATGCCTAAAATCATACAATAATTTAAATGTGTTATCACATGGCAACGTGCACAAGAAGATGGCTTAAACACAGAGATACAAAGAGATACTTAAAGATACACAGAGATACAAAGAGATACAAAGAGATACACAGAGATACATAGTAGGTTTTTGTACACACAAACAGGGTATGTTTTCAAACAGTTTATGCCCAGTAAGCACAAAACTGGTTAATTAACCATACCAGTTAGTGCCAACTTCAACCCCAAGTCTTGCATGTTAAAGTAGACTTGAGGCCTGGACATCTATTGAAAACTTTGTAGGCTCATGGTAAAGCCATCTTCCTTGTTTTGAATAGGTGAAAACCTTTTGAAATTTATCAACAACTTCAATACATTTCGATCAAGGATTGCATGTTGGGAAAGTTCTCAAATGCAACCTGGTGTCGTAAAGTGATTGTTAAATCCATTCTTTTTGTAGTTCTGTCAACTTATCATGCGGCAGAATTTTGGAAATTTAAGTAAAAGATACATCAAGTTTATTTTAAATGGTTGTTCATATTTGCAATGTGACAGGTCCTTATATACACAGATATGAAGAAATGTAATGTCTAACATGCTACATAAGTATCTCAGTGGATGGGCTGTCGATAAAGTTTTTATGTTTACACTTCGAAGCAAATAATCTTACTCAGCCTTGGTCTACTTTTTGAAATTTCTGAAAATCATTAAAAAACGAAAAAAGGCAGAACATTCTTAAAAACAGTCAATAAAGAAGCATGTTATATATTAAATTTTTTAAATTCTGAATTTCCACTTTCCAACTCTTCACTGAAAGGCATATATGGGGTTAACCAAGACCAATAAAATATTGATTTGAAATTGACAATATTTTTATTCTTGTCTCTCCTTTCTTTCTTGTTTGCAGAAAAAGTGGATAACTTCCGGATCTCCAAGGTAACCATTCTGATTATTCCTGTGTTTTTATCTTTTATCCTCTCAAAATAGGGCTAGAAAAGTTCATGGATAATTTCCTCATATCTTGTCAAATTTCTGTATTTATAGTTAAGGTATAGTAATTAAATGATTTATGGTGGCACTTTGATTTTCTGGACATCTCCACCCCATAAAATGTTTCAAATAATAATAAAAGGGCAATGAAAAGAAAGGGTTAATGGAGTCACAAACACTGTAGTAAGTTTTGCAACTCTTATGGACACTGCACCCGGTAAAAATTGCTTTTCAAAATGTGAAAAAGTAAGTGCTTTGAATTTATAGGATTTATGAAAAAATATAAAATGGAAACCTTTAAATTTTATTAGCCGTGACAAGGGAAAATGGGATATCATAACTGGATATTCCAGGATCTAGCCAGGTTTTATTTTATAGCAACCAATACAGATATGTTTCATGTCATGTCAATGACCATATTAGGAACACAATTTATTTTTTCCTCTGTACCATTAATCGATGTTAAAATCTCATCTAGTCACGAATTGGTACATTGTCCCATAGTGTTACCAAGCAAAAACATCCAATGCAAGTTACCCACCGCTTAGTTTTGGCATGTCTTTCATTCTATTGGTAGTAGACTTTTTCCTCCCAAAAAGCACCTTTTGTGGCCTGAATTAGTTTCATTTCATTTGTTTGCTTTCATTTCATTCAGTTCTTTTTATTTTCTATACGATGTATTATTAAAGGTGCAAGAGTGTGAAATAATAAAAAAATAATAATAATAAGCAGTTCTGGTTGGAACTGTTATTTATAGGGAATGCTCAAAAGGTCTTTATATCAGATTTGTCAATGAGATGATGTGAGATGCAGACCTTAAAAGAGAGAAAAACTCAAAAGAAGAATGAAAAAAAAAGAAGATAAAAGGACTAGTAGATTGCAAGTCAAAAGCGAGAAAGAGATCTCTGTATAATTATAATCATTCTCTTGATTTTGACAACTTCAAAACTTCCCCTCACCTCATTTTAAGAATTGTTAAAATATTGGAGTTCTTCCTTCAAGGGAATAATCAATAAAACATCTACAGTGTCTACATCTTAACATCTAGGGATACCAACTTGTTGTTGACCAATGAAAATTTGTGAACTGAATTGAGGATAAAATGAGAGCAATTATTCACAATTAGTTCCACATCTGTTAGATGTTTCATCTTTTGAATCTTTAATATCCATTCTTTTTGTCTGTTTTTGTGTATCATTCGTTTTACATTTCACATCATATTCATATCTGTTTTTTTTTTATTCATTTGGTTTTTTCTGTTCCCATCCATTTGCAGCACTAGAACCATTCTCAATAGCAGTTTGAACATCTCATCATCTCACACCTCTGCCTTTACACCAGTGTCTAAATCACTCACCCAAGATGCCCCACCACCACCATCATCAGAAGACCCTCCCAAGCACCCCTCTCGCAGTCGGTCTTTAAGCCCCACCTCCCGTCAATCCTCTCTTCTCAGTTCCAGAAAGTCTAAATATCAGAATCCTCCCAAGGGGTCTCACTCCACGGCCACGGGCGGTCCATCCAACCCCAAATCTTCTGTTGGGAATTCAAACGACTTTGGGCAATCCGCAAGCAAGCCCACTACACCGCAGAATAACTTCCAGAGGAATACACCCCTACGAAGGAGTGGACCGGCCAGGAGTAAGCAGGCGGAGAGTAGCGGTATTGTTTCGGCTCTTCGAAGATCTGGCGATCCACAGAGCAAGAATCAGTCTGTATAACACCATGATACTGGGCGATTCCTTGCGAATTAAAGCCACCGGGTGTGATTAGAAGCAAGTGTCTTTGGCTACACGAATAACATGAATGCAAAAAATATATATTTTATATTTTATAAGTTAAATACCTCAAGAGAAAAACAGATACCAGCTCTAAGTGTAGGCCCACAATACTTGTATGGTAGGATACTATAGCTTTATAGCCAAATTGTCACCAGAATGTGGACAGAAAAGTGAGAAAAAAGTTAAGTCAAAAGAATTTATGCGAAGCATAGTAACAGGTACTTTTGTGCATTTCATGAATAAGAGGAATTTGGTTGTGTCAATATTAGATGTGAAATGGGAACAACTGGTTTTGAGTTAATATTGTAGCATTTCCCCCAAAATAAATAAATAAAGCCTTGTATGTTTTGGTTCATCACATTTGATAATTTTTGTAAAATTTGCACTGAATTTCTGTAATGAACATTAAACCTTGCAAAGTCACTTGAAATTAAAAGAACAATCAACTCCCCAAAAAATTAGGACTGTATAAACCTTGTGTGTTATAAACCTTGTGTGTTGATGTTTTAAACACTTAACGTGTTGTTGATTTTTTTTTTTTTTAATTGCTTTCATGAAAATATGGATTTTTTTAACAATTTGTATTCACACATAACAATTTTACTACTACAACAAACTGATTTATGTCCCCAAAATGGTGGGAAACTGGGAATAATATCAAAATTTTGCCAGCCATTTGATAATTCTTCTGTGTTAGTAACAAATAGCTTATCCTTCTTATGCCTTAAGACCTTTACCAGAAAAATCAAAAAATTTCAAAACACTTTTCATCTCAATACAATAAATTTTCTCAAATTTTCTTTTCTTTTTTCTGTAAGGTTTCAAAACATGATCAGTAAATGTTAAAAATGAAATTCTTGACTTTAATTTTGAATGCAGGAAATGTACCTTATTCTTCCTTAAAAGAAAACCAATTCTGAAATGGTTTATCAAAGAATCACTGTACCATGGAGAGGTGTGACAATGTTTTATACAGAAAACATTGACTTTCATCCAGAAACGTAATGTATTCCTTTGTCTTTTATTCCCTTGTTTTTTGCTCTTTTGATTTAATCACTGACAAGGTTATATTTCACCATCAAAAAAAAATTCTAATGATTAATTTTAATGCTTCTCCCAAAATACAGCTGTTACATTGTATTCTATAGTCATTGTGTAATAAACTTTGTATTCTGGGCCAACGACTGTCAATTCCACAACCGAAGGTTTTAACCGTAAGCCTTTTTAACGACCAAGGCAATGCTAGAAGGCTTCAGAAAGAGATAGAAATGATTACCAGGGTTAGAAAAACCTGAAGCTCTCTCTCTCTCTGAGTTCAGAACATTCTGTCAGAGTTCCCTTTGAGGAAACACAGGGCAGTCAATACAATGTGTAATAAACTAGTAGTGTATTTGAATCAGTGTTGCTGTTTTAATGCCAGTTAATTTTTAATGCCAGTTTAAGTTTTAATGCCAGTTTTTATGACAGTACTTTACCACAGACTTCATATGTGTCTGAGGTAAAATACAGTGTCAGTATCCAACACGCCGACACAGGTTCACCACCAGAAAAATATTAAATTTCATTTTACCAAAATTGGCCGTCTCCGAAATGCGTTGAAATCCATTAGTTTCCAAAAATTATTCGTTTAAGGTTTGAAAAGCCAACATCACAGCATCTACATCGAACAGGTACTCTAATAGTTTGCTCTCGTGTCGAAAAATATGTCCAAAATGTGGAGTATTTGGCGAAATTTTTTCGAGGGTGAATCTAAAAAGATATATGTAATGATTTCTTAGGAGTAGAGGTGGTTATTCCCTTTTGTTAATCAACAAAGTAATAATAAAAAAAAAAATTCATATATGACAGCAGTGTTACAAAAAAGAATAAAAGAAAAGTGACTTTTTTAGATGTTTTCAATAAGATATGATAGATCCTTAACATAAAATGTATGTGATTAAAAAAAAATATTTGCATGATACCTGAATAGATCTTCCTTGCCTTAATTCTGTAGCAATACAGCTCATTTACTATGGCTTAAAATTGATTCGAAGGAAGTCAGTTTTAACCTTGCTAAGATTTTTTACGTTTCATCTCTCCATGACGGCGAACACTTTGAGTTTAGCACAAAATATATTTTTGAGGTTGAAAAATGTGGTTATAGGATGTACTTGGTGCTTTGAATATTTAATGTCTCATAGAGTTTTACCTTTGTTGCTCGAGTTCTTGATTCCTCAGTATTCGGATGACAAGATGAGGGCGCTGTTTGGAAACCTTGTCATTCCCCACCTTAGTTCATGATTCATACCTATGCATCTATTAAAAAGTCAGTTTTATTTACCCTTTTTTATTTTTTTATAATCTGTCAGAGTGTGGTTGGAAGAGGGACCAGTTTCCAAGTAGTAAATGCACAGACACTTTGAACGTTCAAACAGCCTCTCCTTTTGCAATCCTTGCTTAAGACTTATCATAGCATGGAAACGTAAGCAATTGCAAGATGGCACTTTTATGTGGCATTTATGTGGCATTTTCTCTTTGTAGTTTAATAAACCGTTGTGTTAGTAGATGTATTAAAATAATATCTATATATTTCTGTGAGACTTATTTTTTTTTGGGGGGGGGGGAGGGGCTTATAATATATTCATTGTTTTCTGTACATTCATTGTTCGATTCCTTTATTACAAAACTTTTATTTTCATTCTTTTCTCCTCAGTGATCTGTGTGTAATAGTGTACATATTTCTTTCCTTCAATAAGAAAAAAGACAATATTTATTCAGTTCATATGCATGCAATTAATTAACTCCATGTTCAAAAAATTAAAAGTCTTTAGTAGTTTTGATGTGAAAATTTTATGTACTTAAAGATATTTATGTTAATATGCTCAAATCCCCTTTGCTCTTTCTAGCTTTTTATTCACCACCCCCTCCCCCTCCCCCTCCTCCCCCCCCCCCATTATACT
>JAIPMN010006041.1:0-14530 GCA_020650975.1 Apostichopus californicus
TACCATTGAAAAAAGTGCTATCCAAAAAGTATATTGCACGGTTCTATTTCATAGCGTGCAATAGAGCGGATTTTTGCACGCAATCGACGAGCAATTGACCAATCAAATGGCCGGAATATAATTAGGTGTTGTATAATAGGTGATAATTCATTCTTTCCCGTGGCATGAAAATGTTCGCTGCTCGCCCCAATGAAAAGAAATATAGGCTAATAATTTGAGGTTCAAATGATGCTGTAAAGGAGGTTTTATACTCTATTATGCTAAATGCTAAAGAAATGATGGTTGCTAAGTTAAAATTTGATGCAATTTTTTTTATGTATACTTGACAATTACAATGCGGGTTTTTCGGACGCTTGCGCGGGTCAGCGGGTTTGGGTGTTAGAATGCGGGTCCAACCCGCGAATTGCGGGTCAGTTGGGAGCTCTGGTAGAGTACATAGAGTACTGCACTTGTATACATGTACTCACTTTTGTATGTAGAGTACATACTGTACTCACTATTGTACATGTACATGTAGAGTACATACTGTACTCATATGTACTCACCCTCTGGCTTTTGGGTTTAGTTTTCATGTTTGAAGTCTGGTAAAGTTACTGAGTACGGTATTACAACTGTGGTGCAAGCTTGCCGTAAGTTCTCACGAGTACAACTAAATGCTGAGAGCCTCGTACAGTACTCACATCTTACTCATACCCAATTCAAACTAGTGTACTCATACAGGCACATACTCGTGTTACAAGTCTTGACATCATGAGTCATTCTGTTAAGTGTACTGTACTCAACAGAGTCCCACTTAATGAGAAAGGTTGACAAACGTTCATAATGTAATTTTCTGAATTTAAGGAATCTGAATTGAAGGAAATCTCCTAACAAAGGCCTTATCTGTTGTGCAGCAATTCAGTGAAATTTCATTGTTAACAATGTTATTGTAAGTACTAACTGATCTCATATTTTTTTTTTTTTCCTTTTGTTTTTTCTTTTTTCTTTTTTGTATGCTGGAGATGATGGAAGTGGGATTTTGGGTCAGTGGTATATCTGTAGCAATGACATTACTGATTACATTTTTGCAATTAATTTCACTTGAAAATTCTACCATTCTGTGTACTGTAGGATGATGCCATAGTCATTGTACATAGTTCAATTATTTACAAATTCTCCATTTGTTCCCACACACACAGAGGTCAACAATAGGTACTAAGGTACAGTAAAATTAAATGCTGTACTATACACAGTAGTTTGCATTCAAATCCACCAACCTGCTGAGTAAGCATTTACATACAGTATGTACTGTAGAGCAGTATTAATATACCAACTAACACAACAGGACAGGTATTGAGACGATTCCTGCAAGCCAACAATTAATTGTACAGTATTCTTGTTTCCTGGGATTAGCAAATCTGCATTTTTAGAGGTCTATTCAATGATCAATCCAGGAAGATATATCAGCCACATGGCAGGAACTCCAGGATGAGTCACTCGGCGTCTGCCCTACCTACCCGAGTGATTCAAACTAACCAGTGTTTGGATAGTGGTGACCATACATCCTGATAACAACATCAGACCATGCAATGTCTATATTTAACTAATCACTTTCTAAGTTTTTTTTTTTTAGTTTTTTTACTTTAGTTTTTTATTCTGCCAGTATCATTCACTGTAGGCCTACGTTGTACTGTCAGTACAGAATGGCATGTTGTAAATTAATTTTTGCATAAAAACTGGTCTCTTGTGGAGTAATACTGCACATGTATATAAACTAGTTACTGTACATAGCCAATATTATACTGTACATATAATGTAGCCTACACTACTGTACTGTACTGTACAGTAGGAGGGTATGCAGAAATTACAATACTACCGTACGTACCCTATGCAGTACTTCTCGACAACAATCTGAAAAAAGCTGTGCCAACAGGAAATCATAAAGACTTACTTGCAATTGAGGTCAGGACCCAGGAACAAGGAATTTCAGTATTGGAATATTTACTCTAAGGTGTTAAACAGTATTTACATTATACTATGCAAAGTGGTGAAATTGCTATGTTCATGAATATATCTAGAGCAGTTTCTTTTTGTTTTGTTTGTTTTGTGCACAGCTGGAACTATTTGGTAATTTATATGAGACAAACTTAAGAGCCTTCAAATAAACTCCTACACAAACTTTTGAACACGGAATTATTTCCTGGATCAATTCTGTTCCTGCAGTTTAAGAATGTCAGCATCCAAATTGTAAATATTATACAATTTTACCTTTGACCTAATTTTTATTGAGATGATCAGTCAAATCGAAACTTTCAATTTATAATTATAAGTTCAAATTACAAGTGCCTTGATTGTACTTAGTTCTAAGTTGAATGTACAGTACAGCAAGTCTGGATTCAATATGTAAATTGGCACCAATCAACTAATACCCTTAGGGCTGTCATAAAGTACATTACCATTTATTAGTTAATATTATATAAATTTGTCAGAACTAATGTAAATATATCATTTGATGGTGTAGAAATACAGGTTGCATGACCCAGAGCTTCATTACCCTATATATTACTTTTAAAAGTCCACAAACGTACAGACACATACAGGAATTCCATCATGACACAAGCTTGTTAAATAACAATTTTTCTCTCATTCCACAAAGACAAACACGACCAAAGCATGGATAACATGAGGAGTGTTACTGTAGCTCAGAGGTTAACGCCGGTGCCTTTCAATCATAAGGTCCCGAGTTCGAGTCACTCCAAGATTAATGTATGTCGTTCAGTTACAGAGCTGTTGACAATTGACAATTCATAATCATGGACGTTAAATATGAATCTGAGAGACTGACTTCGGTCAGCTTGCGGCTTTGATTTAGCCAATGAGGTTTCTTCGCGAGTTCCTGCTTGCAGGAGGATCTAAAATACATACAAAATACATACGACATTATATCAATCCAGTTGTGAGGTCAATCATTTATAAAATTGAGTACATTTAATAATGTAACTATTACAGGTATTTAAAAACCGCATTAGACAATGAAACTCTAAATGTAGATCTTTAAGCCAAAAATGTTGTCCATGGTGTGAGTTGTACCATAAAACCCAAATCTCAATTTATTGTCCCTAAACTCTAAATATCATTGATAGAATGTAAACTTAAATTATGATTGGTCTTCAATTTTAAAATTTTCTTTCCTTTTGCAGACCTTCTTGATTATCTATATCCTTGAAATTAAAACTTACATCAATTTTGGAGTATTTCCTTTAAGGTGCCAAATTGGTGTAGCTAAAATAATATCAAGTTTAATCATAATGCAATATTTTCTGAAAAAAAAAACATTAATTTCCTCTGTGAATAAGTGATGCGTTCGATGAGATATGAAAAAACAATCGGCATTTTCAGATAAAATTGACATCATTTCCCTCTGCTGAACATTGCAGGATCTACAGTATCCATAATTCACAAGATACAGTACTGTACACCACAGAATTTGAAAAAGTAGTATCTTCCAGAATTCTTCCCCACTCGACATGTTGTGAGGTTGAGGTTAGGAAAGAGACGTGCAGAAAGTTTGTTTTTTTTTTCATTATTATTTATTAAGTAATCAACTTCAGTCAAACTTATATGTCTACTGGGAGAAACACAGAAATATTAACTGGCCAGCAAATTTGGGCAACTAACAAACTGCAGTCAATATATGTATTAATTTGTATTAATTAACATGTATACAGTATATATACTGCACACACAACTAAGCATCAATTTTACAAAGTGAAAAAAAAAACTTAAAATATTACTCCTTTTCTTTGCACATTGTCCTCAAGTTGTGCTAAAATTTGAAACATGAAGAATATGTCACAAAGTTAATTGAATCCCTAATGTACACTGTTTTAGGTACTGTATGGAATGATAAAATTGCAATTCAGATTTGTGCATTATAATTGCTTAAATAACACTGAACTTCACAGTTTAATACTGTAACTTAGCCCAAACTTCATACAGTACAGTATAATCTACTGTATCTTAACTGTCCCTCCAAGATACAGTATGTATTGGACTGTGTTGTTACCGTACAGTAAGTCTGTAATATTCAAACACGTAGATTTTGTGCTTGAATTAATGCTGCATGCTAATTACAATTCATAGAAACCACAGTTTCACACTACTTTGTCATATATCCTATAATTACTCATCCGCTGTTACAATATTAATCAATTGCTGAGTTTGCCTTCCACCGAGAATCACCAAGGTTACATTATAATCAGTATACAGTAATTACAATACAGTATACTTACACCGAGCATTGCTCTTCTACACTAGATACTGTATGACCATGAACTAAATATATTAATATGAATATTTACAATGCTGAGAGAGATAGAAAGAGTACTTACTTTAAACCTTGAAACTGCTCAAATGTTGATTTTAGGCAGTGGGGCATCTACAGTAGCCTATAACTACTATACAATACTCAAGGTGAAATTTGTAAGTTGAACACTGTACAGTATATATGTTCAGACACATACAATAAGGCTTACTGACATATAAAATAGGAGGAATGGATATTACTGTATATGTACAGTAATTGCTGTAGCAAAGCTACCAACTCCCAAAGGTATAATCCCAGAGATCCATCCCCTGCCCCCCCCCAACCCTCTCTCCACAAAAAGAAAAGAAAAACAAAACTGGCAATCGGTGCCTAGAACATGGAGATTTTAATATCCATCACATGTGTTATTAAAATTAAAGTCACGTAAAACTAATCATTTTATATTCACGACCTCATGATGTCAATCTGCTTGTACTTTCGTTTCATTGGCTTTGGATATTTTGGCAGCGAGATTTGGAGACCAATAACAATTTCACTGTGAGTCACAAGGTAAATAGCACAAAGCTATGATAGCTGGCAGGTACGGTACAGTATAGTACTGTACTTACTGTACAGTACAGTATAATACAGTACAGCACAGTACAGCACAGTTTGCACAGTAATTACAGCACAGTAATTACACAACAGTAATTACAGTACAGTACAGTATAGTACAGTATTGTACAGTACTTACTGCACAGAACAGTATAATACAGTACAGCACAGCGTAGCACAGCACAGCACAGTACAGTACAGCACAGTTTGCACAGTAATTACAGCACAGTAATTACAGCACAGTAATTATGGTACAGTACAGTACAGTATAGTACAGTATTGTACAGTACTTACTGCACAGAACAGTATAATACAGTACAGCACAGCGTAGCACAGCACAGTACAGCACAGTTTGCACAGTAATTACAGCACAGTAATTACAGTATAGTACAGTATTGTACAGTACTTAAATGTACAGTATAACACAGTACAGTACAGCACAGTGCAGCACAGTAATTACAGTACAGTACAGCACAGTAATTGCAGTACAATACACTACAGCACAGTAATTACAGTACAGTACAGTATAGTACAGTATTGTACAGTACTTACTGCACAGAACAGTATAATACAGTACAGCACAGCGCAGCACAGCGCAGCACAGCACAGCACAGTACAGCACAGTACAGTATGTTCTAGAACCTGCATCTCATCTGTACACATGACATTTGAAAGAGCTTCAAGACTATGAAAGCAAAGTTCCATCATGTTTGTACCAACTTGCGAGCATTCCGGTTTGCTAAACAGGAAAAACAAATTTGGCACAAAATGTAAACATTCCAAAGTTAGAAGATCCAGGATCCATATGGCTGATAAATTTGTATATTATTGTAAACAATCTCACATCTGTAAAAACTATAATTATATATGTCTACACTATGTGTATATAAAGAAATGGATAGCAATTTTCCTTCTCAAAAACAGCTTATTAATTTTTTCCAAATGTTATAACTACTGAAACCTACTTACAAGAAGTAATGTGTTGAACATTTCACAATCTTGCAATTTTCATGTTAACATACGGGTATACATACTAAACAAACTTGCTGTTTACTAAAGATTGCAGCCAAACCAAGATTAATATGAAGTCATTCTAAAAACGTATATTCGATTATGAACATTGTTTCGGTCGGCAACTCACTAAATTTCAGAGTTAATCCCGAACAAAATTATCATAAATTATGATATTAATTAATAATTTACTTCAATCGGTTGAATTATTCTGAAAACGAACTTGCCACACTATCTGTTTTTAGTATTAAATACTGCAAATGTGCATCTTCACAAACTGTATGTATGCAAAATTGAGTTTAGTTAACAACAAAAATATTTCCCCAATTAGTGAAAAATAATATTAGATTGCGAATTTTGATCACTTTACAGAACTTGGACACCCTTTATGTTTCCTTTAGTTTAGTTTTTTTTGGTGTGTTTATTTTTATGAATTATTATTTTTTTTCTTCTTAAATCGACTGACATTCCATGAGATACAGACTATGCTACTGTATAGTCCTTGAAATTCATTCATGTGATTAAATCCTCGACATATCAAATTTCTCAATTCACCTGATCACTTTCCACTCCATTGAAAGTAGAATTAATGGTGCGTAAAAGGGAAGTTTGACGCATTATGAAGTTTTTACTTTCAATGGGCAGAGTTTCGCTCGACCCGGGAAGAGTTCAATGTGTAGTAGAGCAGTGGTGGGTCAGATCTATGTATTAACGTGATGTCCTGACCTAAAATAAAGTCGGCCCATCGCAAAAAAAAAAAAAAACCATGATGCACCACAATAACTTTTAAAAAACAAATGTATACAACACAACACTACAGTATGTGTATACATCAGGCCTCGACAAATACGGTCGCCAACTCGCCAATGGCGACTAGAATTTGCGACTGGCGAGCAAAAAATGCATTACGCTCGACATTTTGGCGAGTGGCTCATTCGCTCACTGCCTTTATACGATAGGCTTACTATTAACTTGTGAGCCAATCAACAAAGGCCTATTGCCTAATGTTTCACATCACAGTAGAATTATCAAGTGCACTGTTACAAGTACTGTAGGTCCTAAGGAACAGCTCTGTTCACCAGCTCGAAACTAATTTGATACTAATCAACTAAATGTTGCACGATAGGTGTAACCATGGTGTAACCAAACTGGAAAACTACAAACTTAAATAAATGCGTAACGACAACTCAAACAGGGGTAACGCATGAATATCATGTTTTGAACACTTTGGACGAAGCACAATTTAAATAGATCGTTTTTGCTGTAAACAACTAACAGTAACACTAAACCGCGATATCCTAAGTTAGGCCATACTACCTAGGCTTATATCACACAAACACTTTGCGAGAAAAAATGGCGAGTAAATTTAACGTTTTGGCGAGTACAATTTTAGACTCGGTCGCCAGTTGGCGAGTAGTTTTAAAAAATTTTGTCGAGGCCTGGTATACATGTATGTGACATGTGCACACATACAGTTTTTTACTCTACTTAAATGTTTGCAAACATGTTACAACCAAAACCAGTCAGTTTTATCAGCAACTTTCTAGCACTTCATTTTACAAGGCACAGCACTTCACGCACACCCGACTGCTCTCAGAGTGAAATCGTTAATTCGCTACTTTTGTGACAATTTCTGTATAAAATTTGATAATATTCAAAAGATTTCATGACCAGAGAAATTAAACTAGTCTGTATTAAGGAGACTCTAATTTGGATGCCATTTTTTGGGGCTTCACTTTCCAAACTAGATGGGGGGTTTACTATTGTGCTGCTCACATGCATTTACATGATATGTACAGTAGTTTGCACAGTATTACAGTAAGTGGAATTTAGACTTGTAGGCTTGAGCCTATTATAATACTGTAGGCATACTCATATTTTGTATGTACAGTAAATGCATGTATATACTAGAGTAGTTTCCTACTTAACTCATACACAGTAGAACTTGCCCTTATTTAATTTTTTTTTTTTTTTTTTTTTTTTTTTTTTTTTTTTTTTTGGACACAATATAATCTGATTAAGTTAAATTTAATTAGTATCCATGGATATAGTTGTGAAAGGAAGCTCTTTGTTTGTTCTACAGTAAAGACAACTGGATTTGTACATGTACTGCACTGGGAGAAGTTTGTAAATTTAGTAGACCTGTACAGCATCCTTATACAGTACCGTCTGCACTATTATGTGCAAGCTTATCCTACTGCACGTATTCGTACCTGAGGTCCTCATAAACTAGTACAGCTCATAACAAAGGTTATTCTACATGTACAGAACCCATCTATGTATATACTCAAGCTTTGTACTCCCTTTTCCAAGCCTGTTGGAAAACTAAGTGTCCTATAGCCTATGTATCTATTGAATAACATTCAATTACAATACCATTCTGTAAATTTTTTAACCCCAAGTCTGTTTGAAAGCAAACAATATAGATCTATTGAATAACAGTCAATGCCAGTAGCTGTAAATTGTCTCACCCCAAGTCGGTTTGAAAGCTTACAATCCTGATTCATGTAGCCTTTAATGTATATAACTACTGAATAACATTCATTGACAATACCAGTCTGTAAACTATCTCACCCCCCTCCGCCCACCCCCCCCCACCCAATCAGTTTGAAAACCTACAATCCTGATGTATGTACTGTATTTATTGAATAGCATTCAATGTCAACACCTATAACTTGTCTCACCCCAGGTCTGTTTGAATGCATACAAATAACGGTGTAGTCTTTGTATCTATTGAATGGCATCCAATGACAATACATACATACTGTACATGTAACTTTTCTCAGTGCAACCATTACAGTAAGTACTACTAGGCTACAGGTACAGTGCATCTGTCTCATAGCAATATGTATTATAAATATTGGCAACCAGCAGGTTGTGTGAATTGCAGATACTGTAGGCCTACAGCAGGTAATTATGTGAATTGCAGATACTGTTGTGTGAATTGCAGATACTGTAGGCCTACAGCAGGTAATTGTGTGAATTACAGATACTGTAGGCCTACAGCAGGTAATTGTGTGAATTACAGATACTGTAGGCCTACAGTGCAGGTAATTGTGTGAATTGCAGGCCTACAGCAGGTAATTGTGTGAATTGCAGATACTGTTGTGTGAATTACAGATACATGTAGGCCTACAGCAGGTAATTGTGTGAAATGCAGGCCTACAACATGTTGTGTGAATTACAGATACTTTAGGCCTATAGCAGGTTGTGTGAATTTCAGATACTTTAGGCCTACAGCAGGTAATTGTGTGAATTACAGATACATACTGTAGGCCGACAGCAGGTAATTGTGTGAATTGCAGATACTGTAGGCCTACAGCAGGTATGTGTGAATTTCAGATACTTTATGCCTACAGCAGGTTGTGTGAATTTCAGATACTTAAGGCCTATAGCAGGTTGTGTGAATTTCAGATACTTTAGGCCTACAGCAGGTAATTGTGTGAATTACAGATACATACTGTAGGCCGACAGCAGGTAATTGTGTGAATTGCAGATACTGTAGGCCTACAGCAGGTATGTGTGAATTTCAGATACTTTATGCCTACAGCAGGTTGTGTGAATTTCAGATACTTAAGGTAATTTTATGAATTGCAGATTTAGTAGATTTAGTACAAGGTCCAATGAGTGTAGCATGTGAATAATTTAGTTTTTAAAATGCTCTTAAAATTGTCTATAGTAGGGGAATTCCTAATGTGGGTGGGTAGAGTGTTCCAGAGTTTGAGGGATACAAATTAAAAGAAGAATGCTCACAATACATCTTGGTTTTAAATTTTTGGTGGCTTTAGGAGAATAGCACTGTTAGATCTAAGTACCTCTGTAAGAACTTTACAGTACATGTTTACATTATAAGGATTGTACTGTGCTTTTGTCTCATACAAAAACGAACATAAATATATATACTGTAAAACTTGCAAGTTGTACAAATAATTTATATTCATTATCACATTGCAAAATGCTATGCAAAATGTGGGGGAAAAAATATAGTGTTATTTTCACAGAAACCGTACAGTTGTAGTTCCATAAAGCCAGACAAACTTCGGAGAATTCAAAACTGCCATGCAAAATTGGAACACTGGATTATTCGCGAGGTTACACCTAATTATGAAAATGTATGTTAATATATGGCATTGATTCAGTTTGACATATTCTGATTATTAACTTCTTTGACTGATGCTTATTGAAACTGATATTTTTTTTATTTGAGTATATTCCGTAGGTCATTGTCTTGAAGATAACTGTCTATCCTTTTACTTAGTTAGTTAAATATTGATTAGTTATAATAGTCTCGCTTTTAAGTCTAGATTTTGACATGTAGCATTTTCAAAGGCTCTAGATTTACTTCTCCCATAGAGCACTATATTCCTGTGTAGAAAACTATGTACATGTTCATCGACTTGTATGTAGACTTAGCAACTTGAAAATTTGCGATTTGCAAAACTGGACAAATTATTCCCTTCAACCAGACCTATGTGGAGCTGTGCTAGCCCTGCAATCCATTAGAACTCACTAAGTTTTGGTAAAGTGGTTGACTAACCTAAGTTGGATAAAAAAGGCCAAAAAAGAAGCTGCACTTTAATAGTTCTTTCACTGTCAAAGTCTCATATCTTGACTAGATCATGGCCCAGGCCATTGTAGTCCAGAACACTAAAAAGTGGCTTTCAAAAGTAGCAATATGATGCTATGTAATATAATAACAAACCTGTCAATGAAAGATATCTTGGCATATATATACTGTAGTTGTACTGTACTGTGCATATGTATACTGCACTGTACTTGACATACTGTACAAATTTCAGGGTTTTCTTCAAGTTTTCGTAAATTTTGTTTTTTGTCCCACTGTATTCTTTTCAAATGTTCACTGTAGCATGATAAATAACCATGGTTCGCTTTATTTTACTTTATCCAGTCTCCACAATGTGTACTACTGTATGCTCAAGTATTATAACTGTAGAATGTACAATATCTAACACAGTGTGTACTGACTTTTGCATGTTTGTGTATACAGTACATGTTGCATACGTGAAAAAGAAAACAAATTGAATGAGAATGGATACAGTTACAAGGTTCTTACTTCATACCGTAAGATACTGTAAATGCTTCAAAGTCAGAGAATTCAGCATGAAGCCACTACAGATCTACTGTTGTATATGTACAAAACATCTATAATTCAAATACTTTGAAAGAAGTTTTGTGACAGTAATAATAGTGATAATAGTGATATAAACAATTTACAATTCATACAGATTTGCTTCCTTCAGGACTACTTATCGCATCTAGTTCAAACCTGGAGGTATTTGAGGGTGAAACCACCATTTCTGTGGGTCTCATATATATTTGATTGTTGTCTCAAACTAAGAGTTCATAAACAGGTGGAGGTAAATCATACTACTCTATTGTTAGGTATCAACATTGAACCCATCAAGTGAAAATTCTGCTCATTCCGTATCCTTATTTGTGTTATTAAGTCCATGTATGAGAAAACTGCAGTACCATGCACCTACTGTACATGTACTTTGACCCTGTGGCCTAGACCCTTGAAACTAATACAACAGTTCAACATGTGGCCGATACCAAATCCTATATCAGGATTCACACGAGTCACTCAGATATGATTAGGAGTCCTTACTTAGGCCAATGTAAAATCAATAAATTACATCACCAAACTACATTGGTATAGTCTATCCTAACCATGTAGGCTACTGCCAGTACTGGGGTAATCCTACAACGTTGTAGTTCGAAATAAAGAGTTCCGAAATAAAGACGTAACTTAAGCCTATAAGCTAGTGCACCGTAAGTTCATATATAGGCCTAATGTGGGCCTAGGCCAAAACTTAAAATCTAACACACCTAATTTAGCCCCTTGATCTTTAAATTATTTTGTACCTGAAACTCCTACTGGCATAGCAGTACACAAGGGAACTGCTAAACCGCCCATCAGCACTAACGCCCATAATGTTGGAGGTTTCATCTTTCCTCTGTAGATCTGTTATTCATTTTGCAGTCTGGTACCTTTGAAACACCACCCTGAACGCTTTCGCTATGTTTTATGAAGATTTACAAACCCGGAACTAAGTACTGGTATGCATCGTTCATGCTAGTCCTGTGAAGTGTGTTGGATTTTGTACCTCGGTTCAATAAGTATCTAGCTCTTTCGCAAATAACATAGCATACTTTATAGTGGCCTGTGTGTAGTGCCAATGTTTACGTTTGTACAAAAGATACTCTGTCAAAGGTCACAAGTAGTCTTTATTCGAACGTTTTACATATTAGTGTAAGTGACTGACTAATAATCGGTCGCATAAGGTTTTGTACGGAATCTTAAAAATGCCATCAAGGTAAGAAAACTTTGCCCCAATAAGTCATCAATTTTCAGTAAATTGTTTAGATAACAAGATAAATGTTGATTTGACGAGATACGATAAGTTGTCAATTAAACATTTTGCAAAAAATTGATCAATTGCTCAGTTGGATTGAAGTGAAAAATTAAACATTTTGCAGAAAAATGGTGCATTGACGAGATACGATAGTTGTCAATTAAACATTTTGCAGAAAATTATTCAATTGCTCAGATCGAATGAAGTGAACAATCGAACATTTTGCAGAAAAATGTTGAATTGACGAGATACGATAAGTTTTCAATAAACATTTTGCAGAAATTGTTCAATTGCTCAGATGAAATGAAGTGAACAATTGAACATTTGCAGAAAAATGTTGAATTGACGAGATACGATAAGTTGTCAATTAAACATGTTGCAGAAAATTGTTCAATTGCTCAGTTGGATTGAAGTGAAAAATTGAACATTTTGCAGAAAAATGGTGAATGGACGAGATATGATAGTTGTCAATTAAACATTTTGCAGAAAATTGTTCAATTGCTCAGATGGAATGAAGTGAACAACTGAACATTTTGCAGAAAAATGTTGAATTGACGAGATATGATAAGTTATCAATTAAACATTTTTCAGAAAATTGTTCAATTGCTCGGGGTTAAAAAAACTAAGCAATTCAACATTTTTCTGAATTTAGATAAGATATTATCTTGTTTTCTAAACAATTTTACTGAAAAATGTCAACTTATGGGGCAAAGTTTTTCTTATGTTGTTGGCACGTTTAAGCTTCCGTAGTTTTGCTAATCGATTAGTAGTATCTTTATTATGATTACAGTTCAGACTCAATGTCTTGGTCAGTTAAATGGCACATCTGAATAAACAAACATCATTCGGCCTTAACGGTTTTTTTTATATTTCATGCCTGCGGAAGAAAAAGACAATTTAATTACAGATTTGAGGCGGTAACCATGATAGTTTAATGATATCATAAGAACATAGTTTATCAGTGCAGCAATGCTATAACCAATTGCTTATAAACTTCAATGAAACATATATGGAATAGAGGTGTGGACGGAGGGGCTAGATGGGATGCACTATATAGTCCAGCATGTGTTCACAGCTATTGGTGAAACGCCACAGGTTTAGGCTAGTGCGTGGACTATAGTGTGGAACTATCATAGTAATAGTGTTGGGTCAGAAAGGCACTAATCCTGGACGGATTAGGCTTCTCGCTATCATCGGAGATAGTGAATGATGTGTAATATACAGCCTGCGGGTAAAATGTTGTCCATCATTGAGAATCTGTTCAGTGTCATAGTAGGCGGATGGTTCCAGCTTTTACCCCTGCCCTCCCCGCTGTATCACCTAGTCTCTTCCGCTACACACCACTCCGTACACCCCCCAACCTTCATCATCACCTACCCCATGTCTACTCAGCCCTCCTACTATACCCGTCAGTCAGGCTCTTGAAATCCTACATAAGTGTATACCGACATAATTCACTTCTAACACATTTTATAGGACTATCTCGGCCCGGTAGTCGAAAGTTAATACATGCATACTAATCGACTCCCTCAACATTCATGCCACCCGTACACACCCATGCTTATTTCCCGCTCCGTCGCGACTATACTGTCGAAATTCTTAATTAATCGTGTCATGTTGTTGATCAGAATTAATTTTTTTGTTTTAATCTGTCTATGAAAGCTTTGATTTTAGGAAGCGCATGATGTTTTCTTTCAGATCCTCGTTTATTTTCATATTTTTATATTTTGTTTATTCGAGGATATATAGGCATAACTTAATTGTTTGTCTTAGCGAGACGTGACTGTAGTAAAACGATACGTAAGTAATCAAAAAGACAGTATATGATATGAGTCATATATTTAGCGGTCTTGTTCAGGAAAAAAATATTAATGTATACTTTCAATATCATATCCAATCAGTCTGCAAAGCATATAATGTTTACTCAGCCTATAAAAATACGTCTATTTCTTAAAGTAGGCTATAAATAAGACGCTCACAAGAATGATTGCGAAAAGATAAATTTAGATAACAGTTTAGTCTTGCTACGTTATCCTTCAAGGAAAAATAAAGAAAAATAAATAAAATAAAATAAATAAAGATAAACAAACTTAAAGATGAGCGCTGGTACATGCTTCTATAGCTATTCCGGTTTTGGAGATGTTCAGCATTAAAATATGATTCATCACAGTAAAGCAACTTTAAGGCAGACTGGTTGACAAGGGCGTAGGAACCGGTGGGGCTGGGGGCGCCAGCCCCCCCC
>JAIPMN010006044.1:0-11555 GCA_020650975.1 Apostichopus californicus
ATATAGTTTCATCTGCAATTATGATATTTTGGATCGGTAATGATCTCCTGAGTCGAGAGCAACACCTATGCTCAAAAGTACCGTGTTTATGATATTCCTTTCATATCGTTTATATGTGCCGTAGAAGTGAACTGTTTTCGCCTGTATTATATAGACTTTATACGTATTCATATACATGGAATGTTTAAGATACACATGTACTAAACCACAGATCTCCTTTGCACTTCATTTCCTATAAAAAAAAAAAACACTGAATTTGCGTGGGGCAGTTTACAATAGTTCACTGCAGATTGCATTTCCAGTTCCACTTTGAGAAAGTCATATGATTTGTTGCAAATGTCATAAACTTAATTTGATATCCTGGCTAAACACTGTCAAAATGATGAGTTGACATTTTAAGTGTGTGTTATGTCACATGTTCAAATGTCAACATGCTGCGAAAGTGTCCATTAGCTATAGGTTGCATCCAAAAACCCGCCGTTTGTATTGAACGACAGGTTTTTTCCAGTTGGTTAGCTGAGTGATCAATCCCATCTTATCGCACCTTAGTTGAGCTGCCTATCCGTCTATTATGCAACTATTCACTCAGCCAGTAGCCAAATCACTATTAGATCAGATCAAGGCAGACATGGCAAGGTGTGCACAAATCAACTCTTCCAAACTCACCAGTCTGTTTGCAGGAGAGATAAAGTTTCAGTAAGTTGAGGTCAAGAGAGCTGAAAAATGCAATTTATGGTAAATGGACTAATTTCTCGTCATGAAGAACATGATGAAATATTTCTTTACTCGAGAAGTAACCTTGTAGATCTCGAACATTTCCTCCAGGTCCAATGTGAGCTTCTTTTTTGTTTACATTGAAAGCCAAAATTTAAACAAGTTGTGTAGAATTCTTTAATAAATGGGCATTTTTCTTGTGACTGTGGAGAATTATAAAGAGCTCTGTAATCGTACTTTTATTCATACTGATGATCATACTTAAATGAAGGTAATTTAAAAATGCTAAATTATGCAAAAACCAACACTTTGTAAAGAATTGTTTCATATATAAATAATAAACATGTTTTCAGGGGACAGAAAAGAACTTACTGTTTCAACTGTTTTCTTTTCGAAGAGCCTTCTCGTGTTTCTTCAATAGTTTGCATCATTAACAGAAGAAGACGCTTAAATAATTCTTCAACTTTAAGGATCGGACTGAGTCTTAAACCAGAATTTGGAATTCTTTCAAATAAGTACAGTATACCCAAAAGAATGACTAGAATGTGATGCAATCATTTAATAGAAAGATTAAAAGCATCATTAGAATTTACGGTTAAATCTAAATGGAATACTGCCTCTAGTACAACCAGTCCGATAGTATTTACATCCATTTCCTTTTAAGTAGCCACTTTGAAACTGACGACATTTGTTGACTTCAGACTTTTCTCTAAGGGTCAATAAAAATCACACTCAGGTGTAATATAACTGAAACTAAGGTGGGAGAGAATCTCCTGGTAGTGATGAAACTGCCATCCTTAGAAGAAATCAAATCTTTCTCAGTGAGGAGGAAACTTCAAGAAGTAATATGTGTTAGTTGTAAAAGGCAAAAACTTATTGAAATTGATTAAAATTGTACCAATGAATAATTTTTGACACACAACTGAGTACAGTACTGTAGTTATAACACAGTTCTATAGGCATATGATTGTGGTAAATATTTGATACTTAAAAATTCATAAAAATGCTGACTAGTCAAGTTTCCGTTTCAAACAAACAAAGAGAAAGGTTGCAAACGTTTTATCATTTTAATAATGGAACAACATAACTATATGAGTGAAGTAGTATGTATGCAACAAAAGCTTTAGATGGATATGCAGCCTATTTATAACTTCCTAATTAAAATTATTACAGTGAAAGAAGTTTCAGAGAAACATCAGTTCTCATTTTACTACAGTTCATAGTTCTGAGTAAACTTCGTATTTCTGAGTAAACTTTGTAGTTCTGGTTAAACTTCGTATTTCTGAGTAAACTCCATAGTTCTGAGTAAACTACACAGTTCTGAGTAAACTCCATAGTTCTCAGTAAACTTCACAGTTCTGAGTAAACTTCATAGTTCTGAGTAAACTTCATAGTTCTGAGTAAACCTTGGTTGGTTTGGCAAACCTCCAAACTGAATTGCTTGTAGTGTGAGTTCCGGTGAAAAAACGGGGTCATTGTACAAAAGTATGAAGTATATTCAAGTTCATTCAAGTTTTAATCTTGTAGTCGTTTGTAGTCATTGTAGGTTGTTACAACCCTCCAAATCAGCTCTTACATCTCCTCCTCTTTCCTTCCTCCTCTTTCCTCCCATCTCACTGACCTCTGTTCGGTCCAATTTCACCCTGGAACCATTTGTCCAATCGTCCGATTAACTGTAGTTGTTAACTTGTTGTAGACCCGTGGATATGTTTATTTTTACATGTGTCCTTTTAACAGATCGAATTTGAAAGAAGATCTTGCTGGGATCAAAAGATCAGGCCAAGTGCTCTAACTTATATATGTTTTGAATTTGCAAAAGAAAGAAAAAAGGGAAACAGAGAAAGACTTTGTGTGACTATATAAACCACAATCATGTGACTATTATTAGACTCGGAAATGAAGAGATTCAGTCCAAGACTCTCGCCATCAATCGGAATCACGACGGTACTAAACTAGGACCCAAGGAATCAAAATCTAGGAACTCAAAAACTATTATTCATAACAGTGGAATTCAGTGCAGTGCATTTATACCTCAGAGCAATCACACTGATGATGGGATAGATAGTGGGCACCATATTCCCAGGGCTCTCACTAAATGTCACTCAGATTTGGACTCCCTTAAAGGGTGTGAAGACTCGTGCACAAAGAAACGTCTCATGCAGGTAATCTGCCATAGTTTCGAATGAGGTGTAACAGAAATGTGAGACACCACCATAGATCCCAGAAAATACACACACAGCTTGCTACCGTCGGTAATTAGACACTAGTGTACAGTCAATAGTAAAAACCCACAACACAGTGTATATAGCAGCGATGGACAACTCAGGTCTAGATAATAGATAACAAGGTATCACGTTTCATTACTGTCTGCATTTTGTAGAGACAAGAAGAAAACTTCACTTGCAAGTAATGGAAAGTTAACTTTTTCAGTGCGCGGCACGCAGTTTGGGGTGAGTCTTCAATGCCTTTAAACACAGAGCTCAGTTAATACTCTAGGCACTTTAAGGGAAGAGGCTGCAGGTTTGACAGTCGCTAGGGCGCAGATGTAGAATACAGATATAAGAGATGGGGCATTCAACAAAATTTTCAATTCAATTTCGAATTAGGAACTCTGGCGGCTGGCCTTGCCTGGACTGTCACTGAGTCTCAGATGTACGCGAGTCACGTGCCTGAAGAGTGCATTCAACTTAGTTTTCATGGAAAGACCTCACTTTTTATAAAGGTGGGGACTATCCCTTACTTCGGCAATGCGAGGGATTTCCAGAGCTGCTAAAATTAGATCCGTATTTATGGCGTTTATTTTCATTCCTCTCCTACAGAGTTGATATTGTGATATTTTTATCACTTACAAGTTTCCCCTCAAAGTGCACCGTCAGGCATTTCTTTGAGGATACGATTCTGCAACGGTGTGGGCGATTCTTAGGCGTTACGAATTCCACGACCCGCTACAAATCACCGACATCGGCGCATACCTTTAAACCCGGCAGGGTGACTGTGCACTGAATGATACTGACCTCTCCTTCAGCCATGCTTGAACGGGGAAATGACCTAACAGTTTTACTTGGACCAGAAATCAAAGAATATGAAAGTATGGTTTTAAATCTTAATCTAGGCAACCTTTAGTGATGACTTTGCTTCAAACTTGCAAACTTCCTTGTTCTAGGTCATTAACATCTGTTTGTTAAAGACATTCATTTATGGAACGCACATTAAGGTACTATGTCAAAGAGAATAGTAGCGCAGCAGCTTTGCAAAAAAAACCCGACTGCGCTGGAATCATTTTGAATTGAATTTTTGAATTTGAATTTATTGTCCACAATCGGAAATTCGGCTTACACAGGTCGTAAACGAAAAAAAAAGAAAAAAAAAAAAGAATAGCAATAGTATAAGTAACAATAGACTGCGATACACATACAGTAATACAAACAAATATACAGCAAGTCCTACAAATAAGAAACTTACCTTCTCAGATAAGATGTCTTTATCATTATTGAGCAATATAAATGTTTCATTTATACCTTAAAAGCATGAACATGGTATAGAAAAGGTATTTGACCAACAACCCAATCTATTCCATGGTGAGGTCGTTTTTAAATCAGATTCCGTCCATAGGGCAGAAACGTTGTAATTTCTAAAAAATGACACAACGTTTGCAAAGTTCTTTCTTTAAAATTCATAAACATCTAAAATTCAAGTTGGACCAGGTTTGGGCTCTCACCCCAATTGAAGACTACTGCCTCTCTACAGAGCAGCAGTACTGTAACCTGCGGTGTGTAATACAGAGCACAAAACAGTACTTCCTACTGTATGCAGTCAAGATGCAGTGAGGCTGCATGGAGGCTGCAGCTCTCTCAGTGCCAGATTTTGGACAGCCATGCCTAACACTAATATTGTTTGTGTTGAAATTTATCAGAGTTTACAAGAGATGTATGCACTGCAAATTGCAAATAATAATCATATAAATGAGACTTATATAGCGCCAAATCAGTAAACAAAAGTCACTGCTCAAGGCGCTTTACAAAGAAAGTAAATTAATTTACAAAAGAACAAGTGAAAATATGGGTCTTAAGTAGACTTTTGAAAGTACATAGTTTATAGCAAGTTCGAATGTGATCTGGTAACTTGTTACAGAGATAAGAGCCAGAGTATTCGAAGCTTCTGTAACCATAGGTCTTCAAGCGTGGTTTAGGAACAGTTAAATACAGTGTGCGAGTTGGAATATATGGCAAGAGAAGTTGTGACAGGTACACAGGCCGTTCCAGATGGTGCGCACAAAAATGCATCCACCTGTTTTCAGGCAGCTTGGTCGATGGTGTCAACAAATGCAGTCCATTGAAATAGCTTGTCAACAAATGCAGTCCATTGAAATAGCTTGTCAACAATGTAGCCTAGTTTTGTACAGTAGTGCAATAATAATATGAGAGGTCTACAGACACTGCAATCCATTAGAAACTTGTGTGCTCCATTATTGACAAAAAAGCATTCAATGTATACCTGTAGGCTATACACAGACTTATCACATGCTTATATACAGAAAAAGCCAGACTAATTTGCATATATAATATTAGAAATTTGGGACGAAGTGTTACCGTTGTTATCATCAGCTTATTAAAACCGTTATCTATCGAAATCAAATGAAAGGGTACATTTTAATTCTACTTTTTACAAATTTTCTAGAGAACAAATCCTTACCATTTATATTCACACAAAATTCATTCTACAGTAGTCACTGCAGAAGCTAGCGAAACGGGCAGTACGTAGAATAGGTTTACTGTCATGTATATATACGAAACGGAAATTATTCGCCAAATGCTAATGTGAGTAAAAAACCAAAAACAACAAAACACATGATAAAAGGTTGGAGATGAACTTTATACTACAAATACAATCCATTCATACCAGAATGGGCAGTTATATCAAATTTAATAATACTGTAGAGTTGAATACAGAATTCAGGGTCGTACCCTGGGTAGAATCCCTAGGGGCGAGTCGAGGAACATTGAGAAATATTACGCCATTCCTACAATACGTGCCTAGAATCTTGAGGTTGCACACTACTGAATAATGAAATCAGAAGAAGTGATATGAACATATTGCTGAGACTAACTGAAATAGCGCATACTGTCCAGGCGTTCACATTATCATAGGTCTACTTTTATTTAGAAAGAGGACATCTCCAGGGGCAGCTGCACCCATCCCCCCCCCCCCTGCACCCACTGGCAGGCTAGGGCCCTTGGAATTTATACCTAAAATCATGTTTAAATGTACAGCAGTCCACCAAAACAGACTGGGCATTAATGGTAATTTGATATTAAACACACGAAACAACAGAATACATTTAATATGTGCATAATTATTTTGCCTACTGTATGAAGCTCAGTGCATTTGCCAGATCTGTATTCTTAGAATTATTTTGACCGCATTTATGCAATGGCAATTTAACCGGATAAGGGCAAAATCAGGAATTCTCTTGGAGTCCTGTTACAGCTAAAATTGGCCTCGTGCTCTTACTTACATTCCCATAGAAATAGCACAATTGCCAGCCAACATAAAGCTTTTATTAGGTTTTGAAAGTTGTTCTATACAAAATGGTCACTGTGCTATACAAGTTTTCTACACAGGAACTTTAGTTTTCAATGAGAGAAAATAATTCGGAGCCTTTATTCTGCGAAAAAATTTGAACACTTAATTATTCCTTAGTTGCAGTAGACAATGCAACACCAGATGGACTTTGACAATATTTTCCTTTCAGAAATTCTTCAGTTTGCACTCCTTTGAATTTGCAAGAAATTATTTATTTTTTAAAATAGATATATCTATAATATATTCTTCATACTGCTTGCTATAACGATCAACCCATGACAAATTAGCACTCACTTTCCAGTTATTCTGATCTAAAATGCCAATCAATTTAAGTGATATATTGGCTATTATGCACATCACATTAAAAGTGTTGTTTATATACTGTGTCATCGTCTGAGGATTTTCTAGACTTTGAGCGTTTCGGTGCCCGTCGGGAAAGGGTAATTTCATACTTGGTTTCAAAGGACGAGGAATACCTCTGCAGTTATAAATCGAAGGACTTCAAAATGGAAACTTATTAAGCATTGTTGCTTCAACTCAAGAGACCTCCCGGACACAAAATGTCCGACATATCCACACTTGTCTACATGGGTACAAGTGAGTCGGGAGTTTTTACTGAAATCAAAAATAGCAACCGAAACTGAAAGGTTTCTATAAATCCTATATAGTTTAGTCAATATATAGTTTAATGTATCTTATTTCCATACTGTATCTTTTTGTTTGAATAGTTAAATTTTGAAATACTAAACTTCTGTAGCAAGAGTGTACACAGAAGAGCAAAAAAAGAGAAAAAAAGAAGGAAAAAACAGTTCTTTGACCTAATGAATACAAACTGCACTGAAAGGTTTCTATAAATCCTATATAGGTTAGTCAATATATAGTTTAATGTATCTTACTTCCATACTATATCTTTTTGTTTGAGTTGTGAAATTTTGAAATACTAAACTTCTATAGCAAGAGTGTACACAGAAGAACAAAAAAAGAGAAAAAAAGAAGGAAAAAACAGTTCTTTGACCTAATGAATACAAACTGCACTATTTATAACAGTCATTACAAGCTTTTTGTTTTCATTTTCATTGTCAATTTGTCTTAAAGAGCTATTAAACACTCTAGTTCTATTCAATAAACTAACTTCACTGTTCTGGTTTCTTTTTGGAACGATGTGTGTAACTTCTTTCTTTTTTGCATTTTTTATTGACACTATTCTGCTTCGGTTCATGCAGGGGAGTAAACTCAAAATGGAAAAGTGCTCGGACGACACAGAGTTTAATAATGGAACAAAATCAATAGTTGGTAAACAATTTTCCAGTCATTTATGTGATGAAAAATTCAAAGTGTGGTAGCTCGATCCTCTGTGTTCATCTGATGAGTAGTGCTTATTACAAGTCTTTGTGAAAGTATGATAAACTTGGCAACACCACCAACACCAACACCTACCAAGTCTTTCATCCTCCTCCCCCACCCCCCCCACCACCCCAATGACTCCCCTACTATCGCAAAGTTTCACATCACTAAAACATTCTTCAGCTTTCATTTTGAAAATAAACAGGACATGAAATATCATAGAAATTATGTAAACAACTTACAATCTTAGTCAAAAACAAGAAATTGTGACATTTTGAAAAAGAGGTAAAATCATTAAATGGGAAGTTGCATGATGACTGTCCTTTCATTCTCAAAATAAAACCTCGGAATTTCATACCGATATTATCCTAAACGGATACGACTTGAGAGTAAGTAACTAATGAAACCGAAACCTTTATAGCGAGGTCAACAGCGGACAAATGGACATATTGACTGCAGTTCTATTAATATACTGTACTACATGGGAGGCGTGCAACATAATGAAACAAAGAGAGAGCATTGTGCAAGTTCAAAACATAGGATTGGCTTTGCTCTAGGTATGATTAACCGTTGCATATTTAGTAAGTTATGATCTTTTTAATCCTTTTAATTCTTTCATTCTAAAAAAAAAAAAAAAAAAAAAAACCNNNCTAAAAAAAAAAAAAAAAAAAAAAACCCATCTTAATCCTCCATCTTATTTCTTATTTTTTCATGTTTTCATGATTTGTGCATTTTACGTCTTTTGTGCATCATTATTCAGTGTCCTCATACTGGAATAAAGAAATTGAAAAGTCCAATCAGTGGCTAAGGTAACTCTGTCTTTCCCTTGTAACAAAACACCAAATACTGTAGTTCTATAAATATGTGGAAAATAAAGTTGGAATTGGCTTATAAACTCACCTTTCAAACTTGCACACAGTTGTTGAATGCTGTTGATGAGGATTTCGTCGGAGACGTAACGCACGATGACCCCCGATATATCACCTTGGCGAACGTGAATGAGGACAGAGAGAGTGTCATCTCCTCTCTGGATGCTGAATGGTGGGGTCTTGCCATAGACCCACTTCCACGACTAGATGAGAAAAAGAAGAGATCCAATATAAAATAAACATGAACAATTATTGTCACAGAGCTGATTTACAGATCAGAGAATGGTGTCATAATGGTGCCATCCCACCCTCTCCCACCATCCCTCTGGATGTTGAATGGTGGGGTCTTGCCGTAGACCCACTTCCACGACTAGATGAGAAAAAGACAAGATTAATATAAAATAAACAAGAACAATTATTGTCACAGCTCTGTGATTAACATGAAATGAAATGAAATGAGAACAGAGAATGGTGTCATAATTGCACCATCCCACCCACCCCACCCATCCCACTGGATGTTGAATGGTGGGATCTTACTATAGACCCACGTCTATGGCTAGATGAGAGAAAGATAAAATCAATATGAAATAATCATGAACAATTATTCTTGGCACAGCTCTGTGATTAACATGAAATGAAATGAGAACAGAGAATGGTGTCATAATGGCACCATCCCACTCACCCCACCATCCCTCTTGATACTAAATGGTGGGGTCTTACTATAGACCCACTTCTGTGGCTAGATGAGAGAAACACAAAATCAATATGAAATAAACACGAACAATTATTCTTGGCACAGCTCTGTGGTTAACATGAAATAAGATCAGAGAATGGTGTCATAATTGCCCCCTCCCTACCCCACAACCTCCCTCTGGATACTGAATGGTGGGGTCTTACTATAGACCCACTTCTGTGACTGGATGAGAAAAGGACAAATTCAATATACAATAAACATTCATATTATTCTTGTCCCAGCTCTGTGATTAACATGAAATGAGAACAGAGAATGGTGTCATAATAACACCATCCCAACCACCCCACCCATCCCATCTGGATACTGAATGGTGGGGTCTTACTATAGACCCACTTCCATGGCTAGATGAGAGAAAGACAAAATCAATATGAAATAAACACGAAGAATTATTCTTGGCACAGCTCTGTGGTTAATATGAAATGAGCTTAGAGGATGTTGTCATAATTCCCCCCTCCCTACCCCACCACCTCCCTCTGCATACTGAATGGTGGGGTCTTACTGTAGACCCACTTCAATGGCTTGATGGGAGAAAAGACACTTGTTACTGATGAGGATGTAATCAGACACAATATAAATGCATGTGATCAATTACTGTACTCTCTGAATAACATGAATATGAAATCAGAGGATGGTGTCATAATTCCCCCCCTCCCTACCCCACCCACTCCCTCTGGATTCTGCATGGTGGGGTCTTACTATAGACCCACTTCCATGGTTTGATCGGGCAAAGACACTTGTTACTGATAAGGATGTAATCAGACACAATGTATACAAGTGCTCATGCAATAGCTCCCTGATTAAAATGAATTTGAAACCCTTCTTCTCCTACCCCTTAGCAACTGAAGATTAACTTCTGCTCCCATTGCAGGCATTAAGCAAGGTGTATGGGGTTCCTTTTAGGAGAATGAATAATAATTTGGTGCAAATGTAGGGGCTAGGGACCACTTACAATGGTGCACATCAGTACCTGGTTTTACATAACGTACAAAGATTAAAAATGGTTTTGGTAAGGACCTCACTGATACAATTTACAAGTAGAAACCATTTGTTACACTTTCTGACTAAAGTTGTAATTTTGGTCTGTTAATGATGCTCCTCAATCGGGGAAGTGATAACTTCCTCTTTGAAACTGACAAGAAATGGTCTTCAAATAAATAAACTAAATCTAAGCTGCTTTATCTTGCTAATACACATGCAAGGGTCATTTTGAGTGACAAGTCTGAGGTTTGACAACACCTGTTAACCCTAACCCCATATATACTGTACATACAAACAACATCATATCAGTGACTCAGATCAAACTGATCCTTAAAGGGTGTGACGACTCGCGCGAAAAGAAACGTCTAATGCCGGTAATCTGATCTAGTTTCGAATGAGGTGTAACAGAAGTTTTAGACACCACCATCGATCCCAGAAAATACACACACAGCTTGCTACCATCGGTAATTAGACACTAGTGTACAGTCAGTACATACAGCTGCGGTCAATACACACAGCACAGTGTATAAACGATACAGCGATGGACATCTCAGGTCCAGCTAAAGATAACAAGGTATCACGTTTCATCACTGTCTGCATTTTGTAGCGACATGGACAAAACGTCACTTGAAAGCAACGGAAAGTTAACTTTTTCAGATGGCAGCACGCGGTTTGGGGCGAGTCTTCAATGCCTTTAAAGGAGGATTCCATAGATTTAAACCGGAACATCTCTGGCAGCACAAACCATTTAATCTTGGACTGTATCGTATCAAGACTTGAATTCACAGTTCAAAGCACAGGTCTTGTACTATTCCTAAGCTCAGTTGTTTGAATCCATTTTCCAGCCAATTATTTCTGTATTTTTTTTTTAATTCAGTTTTACTTAAATACTGATGTATCCCTCTTTCTTTCTTTTTCATATCTGCCAGTAACGATTGGACTGAGAAAGACTAATATGAAACACTGCATACTATGGAACCTACAACACTGCAAACGCATACAACTGTATGCTACCCTTGTTTATGTCACAGGGCCTAACAGCTACTTTTATAGTGTCCTAAAATAAGGGCCCTTGAAGTCAATTTGATTTTGTGTTTTTGGTTACAAATGTAATGGTAGCCTATATATTGTATTTATTATTCCACCCACAATTCTAACAGAAATAAGAATGGCTGGTAAGTATGTATATACTGTACCTTTATATAGCCACTGATGCTTGCAGACAACACAATATCTGTATTGAACTATATATAGACAAATATCTGTGATTGCTTTTAAGGTAAATTGAAATAACTGTATATATGTATGTATAT
>JAIPMN010006045.1:0-11070 GCA_020650975.1 Apostichopus californicus
CAAGGCCTCCTTCAATCCTTTTTCGAAGTCGTAATTTAATTACGACCTCGTCAATTCGGGTAGGGACGAAATTACGACCATTTCATTTGCACCTAAAGCTTCGAAAATATCTAACCAGAGATAGGGTCATCAGAGAGGTGTATCAATTATGAAACACTGTGACAACTAAATAAGCTCTGTTATGAAGATGAAGGTACCCATTTTCTCTTGACAAATTAGACCCACCCCTAGCGACTGTCATTCCTCCAATATTTAATAAGCTATTTCTTGACAATCTTCTTCTTCTTGTTTTTTTTTTGGTGTTAAGGTTATATTATTTCCTTCATTACCTTTTCCTCCCATGATGATTGAAAAGAACGACCCGCTTGTAAGATGGAAATCTAATCTGGTATCATCAGTGTGTCGATTCTAAAGTGATCGTATGCAATAAAGAAAATCATTTGTTATATTAGCAGCTTATAAAACAAAAAAATAATAATAAAAAAAAAGAGGAGAGGAGAAAGAGAGGAATAAAGCAAGTCGGTTCCCTAAAAGGCTTGGGGCCTGCCTCAGAAGAAAAATTTGAAAGTGATTGGGGCAAACGAAAACTTATTTATATGTTCATAGATATACAACAGGTATAAGGTTAAAAAAGAGTTGGGGGGGGGGACTGTCTATAGAATGCTTTGGTTATCGCTAAAAGCAAAACAAGAAAAATATGTAATTAAAACGGTGCCAACAGTATGTTACAGGATATCTCCCATTGGTGAATAGGAATACAAAAGTAAAAAATAGAAAATTTATCAAAACTGGAAAATGTCACTTATTAATGGATTCGACAATTTGATAAAGGAGATTTGACGGTAATCATTCTTTTTTTTAAATTTTAAAAAACTTTGAAACCAAAGTGTGACTTATATTATATTTATATAATTTGATATCAGAAGCCATAAGTCATAAGCATTCTGAGCATATGTCCCCTTTATATATTATATTAAATTAATATGATATTACTATTCATAAAAGCGACTGGAAAACAAGTCTAACATTTATGCGGCAGGTTGCATCAGTTCTATATACTTGGCATTTCGTTAGCGCTTAACTGGTTTACATATATGAGTGAAATGAATTTGTCATAAAAGAAAACTTCTTTTTTTTCAAGAAAGTTTTTGAAATCACGCGAATTTAAATTGGTTAGCCTGAAGGAGAATTTGAATGAATCGAAAATATATAATATATATCATTTTTTCTTGTAAATCTAACTTGGTGAATTAAGATGACGTGTTTTACACTGTGATCGACAAAAAGAGTCCAATGTTTTATTCTGAATATCTGGAGAACGAATCATCCTTAAAGTATTCTGAGGCCCCAAAAATGCTGGTACTTGGTAATTGTAGATAAATTTTGATAGTTTTGAAACTAAATAGAAGTAGTTGTCCAAGAATTTAGAAGTGAGGAGTAAGTGTTTCATGATTTGATTCGATTCTCGGTATTTCGTTGTCCAGCATAGTATTTGTCATATTGTATCATATTTATGCAAAAAGCAAAAATGAAAGATAAATGTCTTCTTATATATCATCGCTTAAATTAAAACATGACAAATCTAGCTATAGTCAAGTATACATAGTTAATGATCAACTCAAAAATATCTGTTTAAATTGTATTTATATTAAACAAAATTAATAATGTAAAGCTGAAATTTTAGACAATGGGAAAGAACAAAGAAATTTATGGCTAGAACGGTATTCAAACCAGCAACCTCTGGAAACGAGATTCGAACCAGCAACCTCTGGAACAGTATTCGAACCAGTGATCTTTGTAAAGCAGAATTATTTTATTTTTCCTTATTTGCCGAGATTTCTAGTGATTAGTTAAAGTGACTAATAATTTGGTTCGATTTCCAACATTTTGTCGCCCAGGTAGTTTTATATATCAGTATTAATCACAAGCAAGACGAAAAATTATTATATAACACCGTTATTTATCTCCTTTTATTTTATTGTTTAAAACGTAATTTGACAGAACTAGCATAGTTAAGTACGTTGTTATGGAAACGAAGTATCGAAATGGTAAATAGTCTTCTTTAATGTTTTGCTATAATTTGTTATTTGCAGAGATTTGTGGTGATGAGAATTGGGCTGTTATGATTTGATTCAATTCTCAACATTTTGTTTTATATCATTATCCAATAAAATAAATTATATGAACAAAATATTTTCTCATCTCTGAGTTTATTATTTGAAATGAAACTTGACAAATCAGGTGAAAGAATCGAGCATCATTCAAAAGAATAAATACGAACTCAAATCAGCTACACAGTCATTTTTATATAGTTTAATAAATATATGAAACTGTTTTGTCATTTTCAACAAAACTTGAATAAATGGAAGGGAAATAATAATAAAATAACCTCAGATCTATGCTTAATATAAATCAAAATATAATACCATCTTGACGTAAACCTAATCAACATTAGGCCAAAAAGGTTTTTTTTTTTAAATCGTTCGTGTTTTCGGTACATAAAAAAAAAAAAGTCATTATAACGAAAGCTTGATTATGACTAATTCGGTTAATTGTTTTTTTTCTGTGTGATTCACGAAAGAATCAGTTGTACGTGAAATCATCATATTTTATTTAGTCCACAAAATTGCACCAGGAAACGATAAAAAAATTACAGCACAGAAAAAGTTTAGAGGTGTACAAACGAAACGAAGTTCACTACAGGCCAAATAGCTGCCATTTATAGAGGTAACCAATGCATGCTTCACAGAAGTTTAAGTTTTGGCACTTAAACCAACTAAAAGGTTAAAACAAAGTGCTGTAATATTTCGATATTATTACACCTTTATGAAAAGAAAACCTTTAGTAAGAGGTTGGGTAATATTTCTGCAAAATCAAGGACTAACGAAATATTTATTTTATCCCTTATTCCTTTCTTGAATGAGAAAGATACTGGCTGTTTCAGTTCATCTTTTTGACCTCACCTCTCGATGAAGGAGAAGAAGAAAGACATAAAAAAAACCTTGCTTGTCGATTCAAATCTACTCAGAGAAATTTCCTCTCAAGAAAGTTACCTCTGAGAGCTGTTTCAAAAACTATTAATGGTGATGACTTTTCAGGTGCCAAATGCAATGGGTTTGATTTCCAATAGCTATTTTACTCGCGTCATCACCAAACCAATTCCGTTTCTAGCCATCTTAGATTTCATCATTTAAAAGTCTGTCAATGATAGCCCGATACGGCCTGTAAAAAGGCTCTTTTCAGGATTTTAAGTGCTATGATCGAAATAATTTTCAGTTAAGGTTGGACTGTAAAAGTTTTTTTTTTATCGATGCTTTTTTTTTAAGAGATCTAGTAGTAATTTGTCGAGCCCAAGAAGTTGCCAATGTGTTTCCCAGAGGCCCATTTTCTTGCTAACATCTGTGTGTGCCGCTAGCTCTTTCGCGAATCAATCTCCCCCTCCATCTTTGATGCGACTAATAAAATGGCGGAAATATATTTGTCTGCTCGCTGGGTCCCGTAAGACAAGTTTTCAACTCGTGGGAGTTACCTCGGAACTCTTGAAAATAATTCTTTACGATTCTTTAGGGTTGTGTCGTGTCAGATTCCATCGCAGCAAACACCGTTTAATGTGCGATTGCTCGGTCATTCAACTGTTGTAATAAGCGTTCTCATTAAGCCGGGAACAATATACACCCCCTTTTTGTTTTGATATTCTTTGAAAATTAATTGTTGATAAAATTGAGAAAACTCATCTTCGTGAAAAGTCAGTAGGTCGACGGAGGTCATAAAGAAACTTTTGAACTTCTCGTAACAACTTTTTTTATTATTATTATTATTATTACTTTTTTCATTTCATTTTGTGTGTGTGTTTAATATATGAGCAAACTTGAGCAAATTCTTCATTTTTTTCCCCATTTTGCTATTATGATGCATGTGTTTCTTATTATTAACAATGAGTTAGTATACTTAAATACAAATTTGATATAATTTTTCCTGACATGTACAAATATAATGTTCGGCAATGGGCAGGGGAAAAACACAGGAACCTGTGTTTTATTTTTGTGTATGTTTTTTTTTCTGGCAATACTTGATTTTTTTTTTGGAACATAATAGTTGATAAGATTGACAAAACGAATGGAACTTCTCGCAAAAATTGTATTAAAAAGAAGTAAATTCTTCACTTTCGTCGTTTCTTTATTCAAACAGTAAGGAAAATAAAAGGTTTTTGATATAATTTTCCCGACATTCATATTTTCTTCTTCCGCAATGTACTGACAAACATATAAACACAGGAATCTTTTGAACTTCCCGCAACAACTTTTATCAAATTACATACCGTATAAACATAATAACACAATAATTGTTTTTAAATCATATTCTGTATATATATTTATCCATGCTTGCATATGTTTCCTGTTATAAACAAATGATAATAAATTTATTATCTTCGCTATTATTTTTTCCTACCGCTTAAAGGATTAAGTTTGGCAATATTACTGAGGGAAAAGAATGCCAAGTTATAGTTAATGCTGCCATTTGATGAATTGCTGTCCAGTATTGTCACACGCGCACGTGCAGGCACGTGCTTATCCACCACGATTTTCTATGGAATGTTCATGCAAAAGACGACAGTGCAATTATGAGAGAAATAGATGTCTTTATCAAGGCGTTCGCGCAATGGGGAGCGGCACCCGGGATTTTGATAAGAAGTTCAGTAGTTTAGCGGGGAACTGCTAATCTAACCATGCATGCAGCTTCCTGATAGTCTTGTAATTCAGTCGTTCTCATCTTTAGCGCATACGTCCTATTATTTGCCATTTGCATAGGAAATTATTCCGATTGAAAACACCATCAACCCTTCCAAAAGAAGAATAAATGAACCGAAATGAAAAGGAACAAAACTACTTCTAAGGTGATTCTTGGAAGAGTTTATTTTTAAGAGCGACAGAGTCCAGAAATCCATTCCTAATTTTCGGTGATATAATAATGTGATTGTTTCATTTTTTAATTAATGAAGTTATATACCTTTCTTTGAATATATGAGTGAAGAAAACAAGAAAATAAATCCATTTTGGCAATTTTAACCCTCCCACCCGCCCCCCCCCCCCAAAGAGACAGCAATTAGTAAAAATACATTAATTTTTCGACTAACATTTGTTTAATTTTTCACTATAAATTTACAAACTTTGAATTAGGATATGTTCTTGGTTTAATAAACTACTATCTTTGTGCGTTTCTGGAAATTAATCGCACTTGTTTTGTAGTTGAAATGTTAGTTTACATCCTTTTTTTTATCTCCGCACATTAAGAAGTCATTTATAGTCCATTTTCAGTCTGATACGTATAAATGTCATATTTTATAGCTCGCAAGATTCAACTCGAAAAAGTTATTATTATTATTATTATTAGTATTATTATTAGTATTATTATTAGTATTATTATTAGTATTATTATTAGTATTATTATTATTATTAGTATTATGATTAGTATTATTATTATTATACCTGTAGATATATACATATTAAAAGCATTGAGATATTGCAAAGTGATGACTTTAAATCACAACTGTTATTTGAAAATGTTTTCTTTTCTTTTATCTACTTGTTAACAAACGAACCCTGTTAAATAGCTTGAGATAACGATTAGTTTAAAGATAGATAGCCTAATAGCTAATTGTAAGACAATTAATTCTCTGCTCTTGTAAAGGTAATAAATTTCACCAGATTTACTCTCTAGTGAAATCATGTTAATATTAATTAGCCGTCTATTATTTTCTTTTCCTAATTTTAAAAGAGCAAGAAGTTGATTTGCCTCATTTTAACACATTTTTGCTTCTTATTCGGTGTCTTTCCTTGTTGATATTGTTTATCATTAAATACCGTAATACAATTATTAATTATATAGTTTTTAACGTTTATTCTTTCATAAATCGTTAGCAACGTTTGAAAGTATCAGTTAAAGATAATACACTGAGACTGAAACAATGACTGCTTAGTGCTTGTTCAACCCAATAGCTTATTTTGGTCTCAATGTTTGACATTTTTGAATACTTCAGAAGTTTTAATGAATATTCTAATATTTGTTATCACGTGACGTTCCTTTCTAAATGGTTTAGCAAACAGCGAACATATAGCTACCATATTGTTTTCGTCTACCTTATCATAATGGACTCATATTCACACATTGCAAAATTCAGAAAAGTAAAAAAATATGCATATGGGAAGTTTCAACATAGGAAAACACAGTATCGTTGAGTTTTTTTTTCAAGATATATAGAACTTTAGGACGAATGTTAATAACATTTTTAACGAAATAAATTCCTACTGATGTTTTTAATTGATTATCTCTGTAAATAAATGTTAGCGGCATTTTTCTTTTGTAACAATAGGTCTGAAACTATTTAACCGCTTTTTTTTTATAACTATAGCCATAATTTGATTACAATTTTTCTGAAACTTATCATCTTGTTTTCCTTCATTTTCATATGCTTGTTATTTTTCTTCTTATTATTATTATGATTAGAATTAAATTTTGTTAATATGTTCTATTTTCTCACCATGTTTATTTGTACTACACAACTGATTTCATAAATCACTGAAATTAATTGAATCGAACTATCGATATGCTAGCATTCTTTGGAATTACGTGTAATCCTATTTCTTATAGAGCATTTTTATACCTGCAGTCAATGAAAGCTGTATTTAGTGTTATTTGGGCTGTTTGGACGAGACTTTGACTTTCAGTTATAGTGTTAGTACATCCACTTAAGTGTACCTATTAAAATGTTGTATTTCTTTTGTCACGTTTACAATGAGGAAATACGCATTTCAATAAAATGGTTGTTGAAATATTTAAGAGGATAATTTAAAAAGAAAAAAAGGAAAAGATAAACAGTAGAGTTTTAAGGAAAATACAAATTACGTGAATTTAGGAAACATAATGACTATCATGTACAATGTTCTGTATGCGGGTATTACAAATATTATCATGTACGTGCCAACTCTAATTGTTCTTAGATATAATTGGTTCTATTTACAATTTTTTACGTCGTATCTTTTATAGTAAGTGCAATTTAGTGTTTCAGATATACCGGTAATGTCTTATGTTTTTGTCGTGAAAGAAAGGGAATATATATAAATAAAACATATAAATGAAACATCCAAATATTTCTTCTTGGTTTTGTTATTTCAAATTACATGAAATAATATAGGTTTAAATTTTCTCTAGAACGTAAAAAATAAAATAAAAACAAATGCATTTGTTCTTAATTGCTGAACGATCCTGTATCGACAACATGTCAGAAATAATTATCAAAATAATTGCCAAAATAAAATATATGTCAATCAATGAATTAAACTTTTACCAATCAATCGATAAGCGATTGCGTATAAAAAAAATTATATACGGCAAAAAAATGGTCTACATTCTACACACGGTGTTTGTGTTAACTTAGAATATTGTTGAGTTTTTGAACCAACATTGTTTGGTCACATTTCTGCATGGTGGCAATTAAATTATAATTAATTTTCAGAAAACGACAACGAATCCTCTGTCCAAGTTGGTTAAGTCGGTGAGATAAAACAGGAAGTTAGGGGAATTCTTAACCAGACGAAATTTTGATCTCTTTGTTAATTTTCAAAGGGTTAAAAGGGAAAGGAACAATAGATTATTGAGCGGCAACATCAAACGTACAAGTTTCGCTATTTACTTGTTGCTAAAGGTCTCTTTGGTCGATTTTTGTTTACATTCCTATACGCAAGAAAATTACCGCATTATCCCACTCAAATCATGGAAAAGACAAATTGGTATAGTATTTAATATTTTGCGTGGTTTTAATTTCAATAGCATTCTTATCTTTGATATCAAATAATGTCATTAAACTTGCTTGAGTTTTGAGCCTTTCGGGTGTCTTGATTGTTGCATATATACCTGCGCCAGGTGTGGGTTGTAGGCCTAAGTCCGTTAATGGGCTGGTTGTCATCTCGTTAAAGGTACTAGTCGTTTCAATCATCCGTTTCTTTATACGGGGGAAGGTGTAACATGCGCCCTCTTTTTTATTTTTGCTGGGTACACCATTGCACACATCATGCAGTAACTGTCATTACTTTGTAGCACACATCCTTTTTTTTCATATCAGTATATTGATCATATATGTATAAACAGTTTCTTTTATCTATATATTCTATTTTCACTTTTTTTCTTCTAATGTAGCATTCGAGAACTTGAGTCAGCTAATAACCTATTTATGATTGAACAGCTTTTTTTTTTTTTAGTGCCACATAGCATCTTAAAATGCATCAAAATCACATAAAACAGTTAACATGACGCGACAATTTGAATATTACATGTTTATCCTTTAAAACGAACATCTTCTGCAAAATCATTCTTGTTGGGTAACATGAAAGCGATAGTCACAAAACACGGGTGCGAGCTATATACAAAATTAATAAGTAAATAAAATATTTAAGGTTAACAATATAATAAACAGCAAGAAGGGTCATTCGAAGTTTCTCCTTCCCCCTCCCACTCAATATGCTAGAGAGTCAAGTAATAGAATGTTTTTTTTACAAGCACCCCTCTTCGACTCATTTTCACTATCCTGAGTAAATTAATTTAACTTAACATTCCTCAATGACGGGAAGAGTATTGGAGGAAAATTCCTTTTGAATTTTAATGAAAAAAAAATGGCAAGCGAAATTTGGGCTCTACTGAAGACCTTGAAAATGACAAAGAAGCTAACTGTAGATTGATGTATAAGAGAAAAGGAATTCGAGTTAAGAAACGAACACACTAAGTCATTTTTAAGGAACCCGTCAACTTTTTCGAGGAGACTCGGGATTTGAAGTTCTAATTCGAAATTATGTTTGAAAATTTGTCCCTACAGTAAATATCAAGTTTTTGGTTAATGTATATTTTGCAGGTATTTTCTTGCATTGCGTTGTCTGTAGTTTACTCAGTCGTGCGTGAGGTGATTGTGAAGCCAATTAAGTACATGGCCCTTACAGTACACCATATCATCACAATATAAATCATATAGATATATATTTTCATTACCTGAAAAGTACGGAATACAGACAGGAATTTGAAATAAATTCAGTAAAAGGAATTTTGACCAATGATTGAAGAACATATTCTCAACATCCCAGTGAAATTTGTATTCAGCTCCTGTGCATCGTTTGCAAGATATATACAACATTTGAAGTTGATTTGTTTTGTACCTGCAATGGTGAACGTGAAGCAAACAGGTGTGATGTCATAGATACACACTGACAATTTTGTTTTGCTTTTCTTAACAAAATTTCATCCAGTGTCTTCAAAATTCGGATTCATTAACAACATATGAATAAATTAAAGTCATTGGGGGTATTGATAACTTCACCCCCACCCCACTACCCCCCCCCCCCAAAAAAAGTGGGGGTTCTATCCAAACCAAGTTAAAAAATAAAGAAAGTGAAAAGTGGAGAGAAGCAAGACATTTTGCTGTAAAAATGCAACTATGACATCACAGGCTGTTTGCTTCAAGTTCACTAAGGTACATACCTGTGACACTTTTAGTTATCAATATGCCGAAAAGTCAGAATGCTTACTATAAGAGTCTTGACTGTTATACCGGTTTTTGACTTAATACGAATTTTCTTCGCTAATTTCATATTCATTGGATGGAAAAGAAAAGAAAAGCAAAGACAAGAAGATTACTCGATACAATACACCCCTCAAAACTTTTACAAAAATACCGCCAAAGCAAAACAAGACAAAACTAAAAACTTATAATTTTTTGAATAACTACAACCTGTTAAGAAATTTCAAATATTTTCTTTAAAAACGTGTAACTTGCTAGTGTATAGGTATTCATTTAAAGCAACATTGCCACGTCGATATATATCAATATAAACTATACATTTTCTTGTATGTTTATGTCACCGCAGATGTAACATTCTTTTTTTATGTGTTACTGACCTTTAAAAAAAAACTCTTCAAAGAAAACACATATTTGCATCATCGTATGTTTCATTTCTATATCAATTTGTTTAGTTTCTATTTTGTTCATATGTATATTTGTATATTTACTTATTTGTGTAATTGTTTATTTTCTCTTAATTCATGCTCCTGTAAATATGGAAGGGTGAAGGCTTTTCATTGATCAAATCGGCCACAGAATAAGGCCGTCTCGCACCCTGTTATTCCTAGTAAGTGACGCGACCACTTTTAGTGTCGCCAAAATCTTTTAGGGATCGCCAAAAATTTCGGAATCTAAAACTGGCGATTGTCGATATTTGTGGCTACAAAAAGTTTAAAAAATCTTGAAAATAATTTTCCAAGATATAACGCTATTTTTCAGCAAAGCAACCGTACTCATATAGCAATTTCCCCTAAGGGCCCTCCCTGTACAGACCCCTTCCCCAGGACACAACATCTATTCCAAGATGACTGAGGTGAAAATTGGGGTCACCAAGCAAAAACGTTTGAATACCAGCATTGGTAATAGCACATACATACGTAAAGCAAGACAAAATCAGAATGAAACCTTTAGACGGTATCGGCCTCGAAAAACCCTCACTAAAAAACATCTCTTAATCTCTAGTATAAAAAATATGTGTCAAAAATATGTCCTTCAAATTATTCATTTCATGTGTTAATGTTTTCATAAAGAAAAGGAACCCTTTTCGGTATAAAGCGTTATATAATTTTTAAACATTTCATATATTAGCATGCATTTGACCTAAAGGAAGTAATTCAGGCATTTAACGTTAATGTATTTTTGAACGTGAATATACTGAGAACAGGAATAATATATAGTGAAATTCAACCGACACTAACTTTTATTATTTTTAATTTTAATTGGACCACGAAACACAGCAACACTGAATTGCTGCATTCATCACAGTACGTCTATAAGGCAAATAACCATAGGCGTACGGGACCATTTCAGTTTGGGGGGGCAGAACTTTTTGTGCCCGAAAGTTCACGTGACACTATGTAAGCGGAGCGCCACCATCGGTTGGCGCGTAGCGTACAAGAAAATTTTTGGCAAATAATGCCTCTCAGATTGCCGGAAACGGCACTTCTGAGGCCTTGCAAGTTGCATCT
>JAIPMN010006046.1:0-10588 GCA_020650975.1 Apostichopus californicus
CAGGAACTCGCGAAGAAGCCATCATTGGCTTATCAAAGCCGCAAGCTGACCGAAGTCAGTCTCTTAGATTCATATTTAACGTCCATGATTATGAATTGTCAATTTTCAACAAATCTGTAACTGTGGACGACATACATTAATCTTGGAGTGACTCGAACTCGGGACCTTATGATTGAAAGGCACTCATATATACAAAATCGTTATTGATTATCCATATTTTGAAGCTTTTTTCCCTTTTTTTCTCTCTGTTATAGATACGAATGGCACTCGAGTGAATGGAGTCCTTGCTCTGTGACATGTGGAGCGGTCGGTGTGAAAACAAGAGAACTGACTTGTCGAGAGGTGGTTTATGACAAAAGTGGCCGTTTAGAAGAGATTCGAGATCCGGTCGAGAAATCCCTCTGTCATCCAGATTTAAAACCAGCCAAGAAAACAGAATGTCCAACAAGAGATTGCGTGGCAGATTGGGTGACTGATTCGTGGTCGGAGGTAAGCCATGAGCCAAGGTGGAACGGGTAGGGCGGGGCGGGTGGGGGCAGATATAGGCGTGGAGATTTCGAGGTCATTATATTTAGTCAGAAATTAACATTGGCGATGTTACACATTTTCAAAGGCATAGAGTTCTCGCTTAGGGGAGTGGGGTGGGAGGTGGGGGAGATTGTGTCATAGCAGATGAAGGCATGTGTGCAAAGGAAGGAAACGTTTGCGATATAACCTTTGTTTTATTCCTACTTTCAAATGGAAAGGTATTAAAACCTTAAGTTGAATATTGATATCCAGTTTGATATACCAGTTATCAAGACCTTGCTGTTATTTATAGCTGACTATGCTATCTATGTTCATCTGTATACATTGAAGAGTGTGGTATATCCTATAGGGTAAATGTTGATGTTTTCTTTGAAAAGTAACATATTTACTAACATGTTTGACAACTATAGAGTGTTTTTTAAGTAGTTAATTTTTCAAGTTTGATATAGCTTTAATTCTCTAAACCAACTTTTGGTTGTTTTTACGTTCTATATAACATCAGTTTTACACTTTGTGCAGAGCAAACAAACAAACAAACAAAACATCATGCTGACTGGTAATCAGCGGGTTTTAATAACGCGTTTTATTCCATTATCCTTATTTTCCTCTATAGTGTAGTGTAACGTGCGGTGAAGGTACCATGACCAGGGAGGTGACCTGCGATATTCCACGTAGGTCAGATTTACAGTTCCGTTGTTGGGGTACAAAACCAGCAAAGTCAAAATCCTGTCGACAAGAAGATTGTCCTGACACCGGTAAGTTGTTGATGATATATAGAACGGTACCGGTACTTCATGAAAGAAACAGAAAATAGAAGAAAAAAAAAAGAAGAAGACCCGTGCGTGTGTCTCCCGTGTGTCTTTCTTCGCTTGTGTACTCGTCTCAAAAATAATTCATGAAGCTATGCCTTCAGTCCTCTTTTCAATTCTGTTTACAATTCATCGTAGTTATGTTTATCTATAGATTAATTTGAATAATACATTTCATACATAGGTCAATGTACTCAGCCTGTTTGGGACAAATTTTTAATGCTAATAGCACTGTATACTTTCCTCTCATATCATGCTTCAAAGCACTCCTACTGACAGTATTAACAGTTCCATGCTTATCTCTGATTCTAATGCTAACACCACTCTATACTGTCCTCTCAGATCATGGTTCAAAACGCACTCGTATACTGACAGTATGAACAGTTCCTAACCTTTCTCTGATTCTAATGCTGACACCACTCTATACTGTCCTATCATATCATGCTTCCAAAGCACTTCTACTGACAGTATGAACAGTTCCTAACTTTATATCTGATAAAAAAAAAAGGATATTCATGCATACTGCTCCTACTGTCGGTACGGGTGCTTCGAAGTGGGACATGAAAGTACAGTATAGTTAAATTGTCCCGGGGAGGGGGGGGGGCGTTACCTCTACAGATCTTCAAAGATTACGCCACACTAGTGGTAATTTCGTCGGCTTTTACCTTATTAATTCTTTTTCTGATTCATTAATTTCAGGTGAATGTTCACCACGCGGAGGTGCGATCTGCAAGGCTAAATTTTACGAGAGATACTGCCGTATCCCGGGTTACGAAGAAGAATGCTGTTATACGTGCGCTCAACAAAAAGAGAGAATCGACTCGTGGAGGGGTAAAAGGACTAGAAATTAACCTCTTTTTTTGTGCTTTATTTAAAGAACAAGATTAACAATTAATTTCCTTAGCAGCGATAAAGTATTCAAGCAGCTGAGCACCGTAAATAAATGTACAATTTCTAAAACTGAAATCAGACACAGTTATATCTTTTACCTGTCACATCGAAGAAGCTATGTACTTGATAATTTGGAAGTGAACTTCCCCCCTCCCTCGCCCTCCCACCCCTCTCCTCCTTTTCAAGCACACACCAAAAATTAAAAGTATTTATTAGTACAACTTGCATGTACAGACCTACTTCATTTCACGTTTAATGGTTTTCCACGGCAAAAGACCCCCAGATAGTCGGCTTCAACGACTCCAGGGCCACGCCCCTTCTTCTCCTGGTGCTACTCATTCTATTCAGTGTTTAGTGACAAAACGGCTTCTAGATAATAGGTATGACTGGTATTTTGCCAAGTCCTTCTTGTCACTATTAAAATATCATATTTTACAGTTTTCATATACGCTTGATAGTCTCTATGATAGATCACAAATATGCCATTTTTGGTTTGTTTTTTTGTGCTTTGCTAGTACCGAAGGTTAATAAACAAGTTTTAAAAAGTACAACCATAGAGCTAGGCTAATGTTTGTTAATATCGTTAAAGTCCTTCGCATCAGTAGATAATGCTGTAGTTTACAGTTCATAAAATTAACTTATTATGGTGCAAATTTCGCATAAAGAGTCCCGACTTGACCACGGGAGTAATAGCCCCAAAGATGATTGTAAAATAGCAATTTCGCAATTGAAATCGCATAATTTTCTTTGTTATGTTTATATGATGCATATATGTTCTCGTAAATGGTCATTCGAAGTCATAATATGTTCGTACTTACAAATTGATGTGTATATATTACTACAAACTGTTAACAGTTTATTACTTGTCCAACATTCCTCCTATCATATATCAACGTGGCATCTCTGTGTTTTCTTCTTCTCACAAGTTTGCTCCTATTTTTATTTATTTTTTCGTCCCACTTCTTGAATGTTCTTGAATGTACTAAAATGTTAAAGCATGCGTAAATAAGTTACTCGTAAGACAGTTTTGCGTTCTCGATATACAACTTACTGTAAAGTTATTGTACAGTAACGGGTAATGTATGGTTGGGGTGTACTCTCAAAACTGATCTTGAAATTGTATCAATTTTCTTAGATGTTATTGCAAACATACGTGTATGTAGGTGTGTGTTGGGGGGGGGGGTGCCGGTAGGGATGGGGTGGAAAAGGGGCTGGTAAGCGAGTGTTACTTAATTAGAAGTGTACTGTTATCTACTCATCGGTCTAAGGGGACTGACAGTATCATATACATAATAGTCACGAATTGAAAATTTAAAGGAAAACAGGAAAAAAAATTACACGTTGTCCACATCATATTTATTATTTCCGACGATACTGACAATCGTTGATAATACGGTTAATACCCATGAAATTAACAAAATAAGTGAAGACTTTTTGTTCAGAAAATGTTTAATTGGTTCCAATGGAACTAAAACAACGGTCATATGTTAATCAGTAACACTCAACCTTCATGTCTGTGCGTTACTACAAATAAACACCGCGCATGTACTATTTTTGATATGCGCTTATATACATCATTAATCGATGCATGTACATTATATTTATTATTTATTTATCTATTTATGGTTTGGGGTTATTGTAACCTTATGTGTTTTATGTTACATCTATATATGTACATATGTGTATTCAATCAAGGAAAGGACCGAAATGTTATAACTGTTATAACTAAGTACTTTAAATAAAAGAGAGTTTATTTTAAGCAAAATCTCAAGATTGATGATAATGTTTAACATATAGATTCTTCTTCTGGTTGATATGTTGTTGCATTCGTTGTAATGTTGTACAGTATACCCGTATGGAAGTGAAAAAACAAAACAATAGATTATAAATCTGGAATAGCGCTCTCTATATTTCTTTTCCTCTGTGTTATTCGCGACAATTAGATAACTCGAAGTCGTTGATTCCCCTTTTAATGACTTTGAAGAAACATTTCATGACCCGCCGAGATCAAATTCTGTGAAAAAGAATACATGATTATAAAGAAGTTGTGGCGCAACGGTATCGAGGGAGGGTGGGGTGTGAGAATGGAACGGGGGGGGGGAGGGGTTTGGGTTCCACGTATTCAATCCATTTATAGTCATACTCTCCTGACGTGACAGTATCAACATCATATGGTTACAGTCTCGGTGTAAGGGGACTGGGCTTGAGAGTGGAGGGATTGTCTCTTTGTTTGACAGGTTATCGTTGACCAGGGTAATATTGTGTTGAGCCTTGAGCATCGTTATCAGTGGATATGTCTGCGCTTTATAAATCCTCAATATTATTATTATTATCAAATTGTTCGATTATCGTGCCGAGACTATCCTCGGTGACTGAAAAAGGACCGGTACATTTCAGATATCAAACATTTCCACATAGATTTTTGGGAGTGGAAAATACCAATATCGGGATTGTCGAAAGATTCACCTCCATCAAGAGGGGTAGGGATGGGGGGGGGGGGGGTTACGGGACACGAAGTTGAAATTAAGTAAATATTTGCTATACAGCATTTGAAAAAAAAACTATCATATCAACTTCAGATATTTTGGGGTCGTTCGCTCCAAGTCTCGACTATCCCTATTCCACTCCCCTTCCGTGATGCCAATCTATATATAATTCACTTTGTTGTCGAATCCGCGCATCTTTACAGACCACAGTCATTGCGGTGATATGAATTCGTAATGAAGCACAGCGCCGTCGATCCTACGTGTATGGCAAGCCATATGGGACAAACACCGCATAATATATCCTCGTATTAATACGAATATATACACATATTTAGTCGAATACATACGCGTATTAAATCAGACAATAACTGGCATGTCCTAAGATTTCACAAACGAGTTTCAAGAGTTATCACATTGTAGCCTCGCCAGTGCAATAAATGAGAGTTTATAAAGTTAGTCTCTTTTGACGTACACCCAGGCCAAACGTACTTGATCTAGACAACAGCATGATTTAATCAGTTTTATTATTCGAATTAATACGTGTATATATCCGAATTAATACGCGTATATATTCAAATTAATACGCGTATATATTATTCGGAGCCTTTTGTTCCACGTGGCTTGCCATATACGTGCTGCTAATTCACAGCCGTTCTTTTAGTGGACTATTATAATCGATGTTCAGAATGCATGCATGCGAGCGAGCTTAGACTATAATATGGACGTTAATTTTAAAACATAACCTAGTCAATCTCTGTTCACTTGTGGGAAATCCCGCTATCCATATGACCAATCGGTGGGTCGCAGTCCATAAATTGCGGACCGTCGATCGGTCTAGTACACACACCATGAAAATGGGTTAGCAGCATTTTGCGTTTGGTCGCCGTTTTCTACATTTTTGACATGTCCATCGATTTTTTTACATATATCAATCACAAAACAGCAAACTAAGATATTAGCCAAGTTTTTCCCTGCCAACAACGTTAATTGGCGAGTAATTAAAGATATTTGCAGATAATGAGAAAAGTGTCCACGACAAAATTCCACATTTTAAAATTAATCGCATACAGTTCCCCCCAAACCTACTAGTTTGAATTCAACCAATCAGAGATCCAGGTTTAGTTATGAGCCGTTGCTAAAAATAGATTCAAGACTTTGCGTTGGTACAACCAGGGAGTTGTTATGGAACTCCCTGGTACAACTGCCGTATAGACTGTACACAAATCAAGCTTGGTGTTGTATTACGTATTGGTAAATGACGTTCATAGTGTTTAAATATTCATATTATTGGGATCCCAACGGAAAATATCTTGGAGAAAAACAAAGTTGAAAGTTGCACTATTTTCGACTTTTATGCCACCATTTGAAGTAAGATTTAAAAAGATAAGCTAGTTATGTACGTCGTTATGGCATAGTGGAGTCAGGGAGGTTGAGAAAAATCATAGAAAAGGACGCAAAATGCTGCTTTAAAGTGGCATCCTCCCAATAGGAGTCTATATCAGCCCCCCCCCCCCCCAAGTGTTCTCATTCCTGAAACGTCCCGCAAAACTGAGCTATAGCAGGATCCCGTGTCTGTAGCTTGGATGTTTAAAGAGCATGAATGGAGGTACATGTGGTGCAAGAATTTTGAGAAATTGAAGCAATTTAGACTATTTAAAGCCTTCCAAGAGAAACGCATGAAAAATGTGTTTGTTTGTTTTTTTGGTGAGTAAAGAGGCTTGTTTACAAGTGTCGAAAAAAAGATGGCGCTCTTATAGTTTTAAAAAAAATATACGGAAAATTGAAGGTGCCATGAACGGCGAATGTGTCAGCGATCCATTGAACGGTATGAGTTGAGCTAGTGCACGAGAACATCTTGCAAGGACTTACAGAGACCAATATTACTTTGGCTATTTATATTGTGTAAATCAATGGGGACGTTTGTATGGAGTTTATGCTACATTATCCTACGATGTATAAATCAGTTGAAGTAGGAGGTAAAAAATCTGTTTTACCTCCATGGTCGAAGCAAAGACATCACTGGTTAAAAATGATCAGTTTGTAGATATGGTCTACAGGACATTTCAAAATTAAAGACGGACAGTGGTCATGTTAAATGTGTCCATCTATTTGTTCTCATATAATGCAATATAACTCCTGCTTGCTTTGTCGTGGGTGTTAAGTATTGTGGATTGCAGTATATTAATCACACGCTGTGACTTACAAGATCGTTTTCGGCGTGCCCAACTTCATACACTATTCCAGTTTCCTTTGCGGATGAGAAAGTTTGTTTACTGAGTTTATTAAGTCAAGTTCAGCCATCGGACGACCGCCCTTTCTTAATGGTATCATCCATCCTATTCCCAACAAGAACCGGAAGTTACGTGTTTTCTATGGTCGTGCCATTTGTACCAAGATATAAGCCAGTTCATGGCAAAAGAATAAACCACTGATAAAAAGAGTTGATTGAACACAAAACAAAGGAAACACATTGAGGAAAAATTGAAGTGATAATCAAAATAAAGGGTTAAAGTAATTTCGGTCTAGTAACCTCAAAAGGTTTACATCTTTTGTCACCATTTGGAAAACTTTGTTGTTTTGGGACGAGGTTGATCTTCCGTTAGGAAAATACATTTGGGCATAAAAAAAAATAATCTGCTGATATCTTGCCTTGATAAAAAGTCTGCTACCTTTTAATAGCCTTATAGAAAGTCTGCTACCTTTAAATAGCCTTAGAAGTTAAAATATAAAAAGACAAAAGGGAAAAAGAAAAAATCTCTATTATAAAGTATGATTATATACCACTTTTCATATTGCAGGTATTTCTAGCTTAAAATATTTTGCTCATATATTGATCCTTCGCGCAACTGAATTTATATTCTCATAACTGGTAAAGGGTATGGTTACCGGCTAATGCCCTGTTCCTTCTTTGGGAGGGGGTAGGGGGGAAAATTTCATGTGAAATACACGCATGTTATCTCTTTTAGTTGATAAACCCACGAAATACTGTTATATAAGTTATTGTAGAATGGCAAACAATTGCTGCTTTCTGACTAAATTTTAGTCAAATTGACACTGTTGATGCTCTACAGACGCACTTCATAACAGGAAAAGTATCTGAAATATTATTTAGGGAGGGAGGTGATGGGGCTGTTGGGGGGGGGGGGTTAGTAACAAAGTGAATAACGATTTTATATATAATGCTAAATGTTGAATAATGATCTTCATTAAATTCAATTCAATTTGTTCCTGTGACTACAGACATCGTGCAACAGTGTTCTGTAGTGTGGGACAAGCTGTGTGCGACAAACAATGAACGACAGGTATAGTGTGCGACAGCTAATGTGCGACAGGTAGTGTGCGACAGGTAGTGTGCAACAGGTAGTGTGCGACAGGTAGTGTGCGACAGGTAGTGTGCGACAGGTAGTGTGCGACAAGTAGTGCACGACTGTAGACGATGTGCAGTAGTGTGCGACGAACAGTGTGGGACAGACAGCGTTCCGCAGGCAGTGTACAACAAAGTGCGACAAACAATGTGCGGCCAAACATATGCTACAGACAGTGTACTACAGAGTACAGACAGTGTGCGACAAACAGCATGACACAGACAATATGCGACAGAAAGTGTGCGACAATGATAAGTGTGCGACAGAAAATGCACGACATATGTGACAGATAGTGTACTATAGAGTACAGGCAGTTTGCGACAGACTGTTAAATACAGTTGAAGGCAGTGAGCTGTAAACACTAGACAGTTTGCTACAGTTTGAGGGCTGAAACAGACCAGGCCGCGAGTTGTTAACAACTCCTTAGATAGACAGCGTGAGGTAGGCAGTTTATGGTGGGCGGTTTGCGTCGGCAGTGTGGTATGCAGTGTGTGATATATGCAGTGTGTGGTAGGTAGTTGTGGTAGGCAGTGTGTCTAACCAGTGTGTGGTAGGCAGTGCGTGGTAGGCAGTACGTGTAGGCAGTATGTTGTGGGCAGACGGTACTAAAGTATGTTACAGTCAGTGTGCTGCGGTATAGTGCGTGACGGAGGTGTGATGCAGAATGTATGGCATGCATTGTACACCAGACGATGTGCGACAAATATATTGGGCCCTAAGCTATACGGTGTGCGAAGCACATGGACCGACAGGCCCGGCGCAGCTTCTTTATCTCATTCTACTAAATAAACGGTATTAAATTGCAATATGCACCCTTTTATACTTTTTTAATGCTTACAGGCAGTCATATAGTCCTCTCACGAACATATTCATCATTTTCAAATGTTTTCATATTTTCAGTTACATTAGCTCCGTCTTGTATCGTAACCAAGATATGGTTATCACCTTTATGCCTGTCAATATCCGATCAGTATGTAATAATGGAAGCCATTTATGCTCCATAAACTTTATAATCGATCCAAAACCATTCACTGAAACAATCGTTTCACCCGGAATACTTCCGTGTTTGAAAGTTCATTATCTAAACGAATCCTCGCCTCAGCAAAGTCAGACTATACAAATACAGACGTGATACATGATACAGGTCTGTACATTAGTATACAATAACTCGGTTACTATAACAAAACATATGTAGACAGAAACAAACCATGCAATTATAAACATACTCATCCGGTTTCTTGTAAGCCCGAAACTCTGTAGTTAGGGCTACAAAGGGTGCATTAGGTACGACTCAAGACGGCATTTATTTTACGGCATTGTGTTTATATGTAACATTTCAAACTGAAATATACAAAACCTTTCAAAGGGCCAACTCATCGCTTGGATCAGCTTTAATTACTATACATGGCTGACACAGAGTCCAGAAGCAGCCGGGTCCAATTCTAAGTTTGAACCCAACAGCAAGCCCAGTCCACGATAGGGTACGTCCGTGATAAGATCGATCCTGAGTTTGGAATAATGAATTATGAACTGTTTGGATGTCAGCCCCATCGTGATATCTGCAGTATTTTTTATACTGGGATTTATATGGGTCCTATACCGAACGATATGACGTAATTTGTGAGTGACGTCATGCCTTATTCTTGAAGGTGGATGGATCGAAAGTCAACTCTGGATTATCTTCTATTATCTTCGTTATCCCTTTAATACCCATATGTAAAAGTTCCTGAGGGAGAATTTGTTGAAGTTTCAAACGGAATCGCTTAGCAAATTCGTGTGAAAATTGATTGGAATGTCGTATTTTTTTTTAAGTAATAGTCGGTATAGGTTCGATAAAATTGCCTGGAACTATATCGACTAAGCACAAGATTGATCTTAACTGTAGTTCTACAACTGTGAGAGTTGAAAGGATATGACATGAAGAAAACGACCATCATTCCATCTCACCAACTGTCTTTAACTTTGCCACGGTGACCCGGAAACAATAAACAAAATTCCAACTAAGCAGTAATTGAGCAGTAATGATATGATCTTAAAACAATCGGTCATAGGTTTATGTAAATATACTTTCCGTCGGGCTACAAAAGGATAGTCGAGGCGAAAATTTATTAAAATGAAAAAGGGATATATTTTCAGCATCCTGATGACGGTGGCATTCAATTCTTACAAACCGCTTTAGAAATAACAACATTTATGAATAAAGATGACTATTATTGTATCTTTGATTAACTTGAAGCAAGCAGGTGTGATGTCACCACACATTGACAAATATCTGTTTATTATTCTTGAAAAATTTGCATAAAATAACCTACTTCAAAATTCGGATGTATCTCAATATAAAAACATCTCAGTCGATGGTATGATGTAAACTTCTTTTCCACTAGAACACTATTCCTTCCAAGGTCAAAACTATAAAAGTAATAATTAAGAAGAGGAATCATAACACTTCGCTCTTAGTGGGACAACTATGAACATAGGCGTAGGAGGCGGGGCGCTGGGGAGCTGCAGC
>JAIPMN010006048.1:13639-24308 GCA_020650975.1 Apostichopus californicus
GTCAGCATTCCAGGGGGGGGGGGAGGGGATTTTTTTTTTTTAATTTCATCAAAGTTGGACACATAATCAATGAGACGAGTAATACTGTTCGACCAGTTCAGGGCTTATATAATGTGTGTTGTAGACTTTACACTTTCCAATCTATCAGGGTTAAATATTTTGACACACTTTCATGCAAATAAACAAGGGTCTAATCCGTACTATAGATAACATCGACAGTTAGGAACAACTCTCTCTTCGAGTGGCTTATGTTGTGTTGTATATAGCTTCGATATATACTCTGATAGGCAGACGGCCGAATCGTATGCGATATCGAAATAGCTCTTGCATTTTACGAGAGAGAGAAATGAAAAACAGACCTTGAACAAAAAGCCGCGAGACTTAATAAAATATAAGGAAATATGTCTGGAAAAGCAAAGGGAGTTAAGCTGTTACGATTATGGCCTTTAAAATGATAACAGGTGACAGTATGAGATAACACACAAGACAGAAACTACGTAGAAAGGAAAACAAATTTCTGTTCCATAGCAACGCGCATGCGCAGTTATGTTAAGGTTTATGAGATTGCAATGAGCAATGGATTCTCCTATTTATAACAACATATCTTGTTAGTTAAGCCTATACATGTAAGTTTTACCTATAGTACGCAATCTTTCTGTGCATTGGTACGTTTGACTACTGCATTGGTATATGTTTTACCATATGGTATTGGTATATATGTTTTAACTATAACAATGGTATATGTTTAAACTACAGCATCGATGTTTAAGCTATAGCTTTGGTGTGTTTCAACTATTGTATTAGTATATGTTTGCTGTGTTTTAACTAGAGCATTGCTATTTTTCAACTATAGCATCGATATGTTTTAACTATTGCATTGGTATGGCTTTACTGTAACATTGGTACGTGTCAACTAGAGCATTGCAATGTTTCAGCTAAAGCATTACTATGTTTTAAATATATAACAATGGTATGTTTTTACTATATAATTTGTTAACGTATAAGATGTGAACCTCCTTATATACAACGGGCACCTAAAATTTAGCTTTTCTTCAAATTTCCGCATGGCATGTTAAGTTGACAAACTAAAAACGAATGTGGTGCTCTTTATAATAACTCAGTTATCCTACATGTTTTCCTATCGTACTGGACACTTAATTAAGTGTAAACAATTCCAATGCAATTTTTGTCAACAAGAGAAGAAATAATACTAAAAAAGACAGATAATCGATAACCATATAGTAGTAAATCGGTTTCTCGGGACTGTGTGACTAGCAGGCCGAATCCGGTATTCCGATGTTTCGGATAAGAAACCATTGCAATGGCGATTAATATTGAGTGGACATTGGTAGACTACATATAAAACATGATGATGTTTAATTGGTTACAAACGTAAAACAAATATCCCAATTTACATCGTTAATGTCGCTCAAACTTAACGTATTGTGTTCCTCCAATTCCTGCAGGTTTTTTTTTCTGTCACCTTATACCCAGCAATCATGCATGAACCTCGACACAAACACACAAATTAAGTTCCAAAATGTATAACCTACAAAACATTGCAGGACTTTCGTTCGCTGATGTTGCAGACATGAGCCTTTACCAAATCCACACATTTTTTTCTTCTTTACTTTTCCTACATGTCAGACTTCTAAGAGAGGTTATTTAAGTCGTATTCACCTTCTCTCTGTATCCGACCCTCCCCGTTAAACTTGGAATATACCCCTCCAATTTAGCGCCGTTCGCTCTAGAAAATAATCTACAGCCGTATATACGTCACTCGAAGCGTGCTTCATAAATATCATTGCGGGGCTAATTCAATTTGGCACTCTACATCTAATGGAATTAAACACAGTAACCAATACTAAGGTTATGGCCTATACGGCAGTCTCCTAAGATGGGCTGTAGGAGAGATTACTTATATATGATTGATTTCCAGCGACGGCAAAATTTCGAAGTAGTAAGAGAGAGAAAAAAAGGAAATAGCAAAGAAAGAAAATAAACCGGAAGCGTACTGAAATATATTGCAACATTTGAAATGAAGGTTCACGCTTGCCACAAAAAAACTCTGTATTTTAACTTCTTTTTATTGCTCTTGTCAAGAAGCTCAATTTTATTTACTTTTTATTGTTTTATTTTAGTTGCTTTGTGTTTCTCATTATTTTTTTCCTTTTCTTTTTCTTTCTGGCCTGGATTGGATTGACTCAGTGGTCATATTTACATGTTCGCGTTCCACTGGGGCCTTCAGAGGTATTAACTCCTATCACTCTACGCTTCTGTGTTCTTTTTAGTATTGTTTTAATACGAATACAGTGGGATTATGTGCTAGACTCCCCCCCCCCCTCCCTTACCCCTGTACCAGGTCTTGTTTGACTTTTTGGTTCCAGGCGGAGCCCTTGAACCATTGTAATCGCTCATCTGTTGACCAAGGTTTGACCCCGACGTGACCCAGACAGCGGTTTGTGAACCGTTGTTGTTCAAAGTACAACTCTGTCACAGGCTTGGAACAGAGAAGATATTTTTTAGTGTGCGATTTATAACACGGGATTGTCAGTCAAGTATTAGCCGAACTCATTGCTTCCACGCCAAATATGTTCTTGTTTTGCCTGTACTTGGAAGAAAGTAATGCGCACGATTGTCTAACATCCGTGGTTAGAGTAACTTAGGCATAGGCTAGTCCCTGAAGAGTAGAACGACATTATAAGCACTAACGTTGTAACCTGTAGGTACTAAGCACTAGGCCGAATCAGCACTTTAAATTCGTTAAGGGCCTGCAAGGCTGCAATATTAATACAGTGAGTAAGCAGTAATGTAAGTGTAGTTGAATAGTACCAATAGCTAGTAGTTGTTGTATCAATTTCTGTATTGAAAGTGTTCACTGTGCTCAACAAAAACTCTTTCTATCTATCTAGAAAGTATTTATCTTTCATTTTTGGTGTTTATGAAATCATTACTTTCCTAGTCATGCTAGGGTGTGTCTATTATCGTGGGCGTTTCACATGTAAACCAGTATGTGGAAAGGACAGCTGGTATACACAATAACTCAAGGAGGGAAGCTTATACCTCTTTCATAGTTGACATTTCAATCATAAGGTGCCTTTCATAAGGTGCCTATAACCCCAAATGATTTGCTGCACAATACTTTTACTTACATCTTGTCTCTAAATATATTTACTTACTCAGAAACTCTTTTAGATGCTCATCGTTCTGCAGCAGTTATACGATTCTAAGCAAAACCTACACAAAATGTTTCTGAATTGTAATAGAAAGATTAAGAAAAAAACTTGCCTTAGTGTTGGGTGTCATTGTTGATGATGACAGCATACAGTGTCGGCTTATCCAAGGCAGATGAGGCAAGTGCCTATAGGGGCCCCAAGTTCAAGGGGCCTCGATGAACCCTTCCAGGCAAGACATACTAACTCTCTCTCTCTTTCCGCTTTTGGGACTGCAAAACGTATTAAGGAAGGCAAGTATATGTTTGTATATGTTGCATTAGGGGGTCCAGAGGGTGTTAAACCGGCGCTGACTGCGTACATGCGCGATAGAAGTTGCCAGGCCGTATCATACTTGATGCGACTGCGCGCACGCACCCACAATGCGAATGTCGGATTCAATGTTCATACTTTGTCAAAATTAAAAATAGATACGCATTAAATTTGCGTTCGCGCGATCAAGTATACGGGAAGTCTTTCATTTGATTTCAACTGCGCATGACTGGATTTTATACCGGGGTCAGGTCAAGTGATTCAACAAACACAATCAGGTACCAGATTATAACAGTATAACGAGTATAACATCTTTAAGCGGAGTAAGACTACGTCATTCTGTAAATACAATCTTTATACGAGATATCCAAAATGGCTTGAGTACAAGTATATAAGTACAAATACATGATAACGTGTATAAGTACAGGTAACTAACAGTGAAGTCAATGCGACTTATTGATTTCTGCTGGATAAGCAGAAGTTTCGGTAAATTGGATTAAATTTAATCCGTATCGGATTATGTTAATCCGATTCAGTCGTAACTTCAAAGGAATTGCTTTGACTTATCTGGGACGGCAGGTCGTTTCAGATGTTTAAACCGAATGGTGCCGCGGTTTTTAGGTTCAGTTCCCAGAATTTTGCTTTGCCTTTTCTAGATTTGTCTGTCCAAGAATCGTTTTGGTCAATGGCAATAACACTTAAATTCTCAATCGAAGAGATTTGGGAGTTTGAAGTGATTTGCGACAGGTTGGTTGATCTTTTCTTATTTTCATCGCCAATCTTTGTTGAGTCATTCTCATTTTTAGTGTGCTTTCGACTTTCCAACGTATTGTAAGTTGCAAATATTGCAGTAGATGAGCTAAATGACATTTTTTGATAGGCGATTTATTTTCTGCGGATTCGGAACGTGCGTGTAGTCTGGTTGTTCTGAAAGGCCCAATTAGAATCGACAAGTAAGCACGACTTGCAATTTAGTGTACAGGGCGATGATCATGTTCTTTCTGTGCTGTTTGATGGGGTGTCGTCCTGAAAAGACGCCCGAACTAAAATATCCCTTAGGTTTCTGGGTCTTGTAAAATGAAATGATAGTTGGTTCTGAGAAACTGATTTCAGGCGTTAATGTGCTTTGAAGTATGTGAAAATTCTTCTGAATGATATTTGCCATGGATATACATGTATAGCAAGCGATATGACAGATATATAATAAATTAATAAAGATCAACACACCAGACAAATTCCACTTCACGACCGGTTTCGTCCTTTTGGGACTCATCAGGCGAAGTATAGGAATCGAATCCCGGATCTTGTGTCACAGACCGAAGTCCGTACCACTCGACCACGGTGATTCTACTGGCGTGTGCATGCATGCGTATAAACTGGCTTTGTATAACTGTCAATGATGGCGTGTTACCCAAATAATAGCGATAATTTATGTAAAACATAATACCATAAAATCATTTGTGCATAACGGATCTTTGGAAGATTCTATTAACAGTTATTCTGTTTATACCTTCCAGACCTATTTCTAATTACTAAATTTGTTTTTTACTGTTCGTGCTCTATCCTTTTGCTTCTTCTATTTTTATAGTCAGTTTGTCTTTATTCTAAATTTTTGCCCATCCCACACCCTCACCCCCCCCCTTCCCCCTCCCTGCCCCTAATCCTCCACCAGCTCCCAAATAAATATATCAAGTCTCCATTTATGTAATAATTTGGAGAGATCAACGCTTAGTTTCGTTAAAATCGTGCTTATATCATTACCATATACATGCACATATATAGATGTCATAAAACAGCTATAGAAGTTATCCACACCAGTTGCCGTTTAGTTTTACTTAGCTGGGAAATCCTCTCCATTACATTTCTGCTACGCCACTCAGGGTGATAGATGAAAAAAAATAACACTGGCAAATAAATCAAATTTAAATAAATAAACCAAAAAAGGACGGAAAATAATGCAAAACAGAATACAAGCTGTTTGATTTTCTTCATTTCAAACACGAAGTGCTTTAAAAGGGGCACCATACATACACAATAGTCAAATTTACATTAAAACGCTCGCAATTGAAATCACAAAATGGCTCCACGTTTATTCAGATATATATCAATAAAATGTTCAAAACAAGGTCATCTTTTTTTATCAGCAAAAAAAAAAATTGTCTTTCGAAGATGTTGGCAAATTTTGGAGTGCATTGTGCAAATATAGTCATAGATACCGTTTTCGAATACTTTAGTAACAAATAACATTTATTCTTTCCTTTTGGAGTTTTGTTGTAAAAGTATACTTAAGGAGTCATATAAACAAACCTATCAGTCACGAGTCCTTTGTGTCTCGGAGCTGACGACTGCCAAACAAAAAATATAAAACGGTGAAAAGACCATTAATGTACGCTGACACTTAATGTCTACCAAACCCTGAAAAAAATGTTGAAAAATAATGTGTTTTTAATACATTATGTGCAGGCCGCCTTTTTAGGATGACATGCATAAATTAAGTATACTTTATTGATATTCCGTTCTCTAATATCACAAAGTATCTCAATTGTATAACTTATACGGTACATTTATGACACATTCACATTCAACACAAAATGTATCACTTAGAAATTTTAAAATTACAAATGAAAAGTTACATTGGAAATATGTTAGTAATGAAATGCCACATCTCCAATGTATGTCTGACTGTGACGTCATCATGGCAAAATATATGCTATTATCATATACCTTTAAATAACACATTAACATATATCATTCGTTTTTCGGCTTTACAAGTTACACAATTAAGGAATTAAAACTTAAGGAATGCTTTCGGCAGAAGTCCGTTCAATAATTCTGCAGTATTTAAAATAAAAACCAGAATGGAAAAGTTCATAGTGGTTTCGATTATGTAACATTCAGCTATTTTCTGCATGAATCTGACGTAATGTATAGTGAGGGTGTACAACATACTTGATATTAGTAATACAGTGAAAAGCAGTGCGATGTGACAAACCATAAATTCACAATGACACAGGCTGTCCTGAAATGACCATTGACCTCAACAACAAGCTCCTTGTACTAAATGTGATAGATACATCAACATACTAAATATGACATCAGTCCTTGTTAAAATATTGTGTAAAACATGGTTTCACAATCTGCCCTGGTGAACTCAAACGACCATTGACATCCGCCCACAACATTAAGGCTTCTTGTTCTCAATGTGGTACAATTACATACCAAATATGCGATCTGTCCAAGCTTCGCTTACGATATTATGTTTAGGAAGATGTGTTAGTATGTGGAGAGACAGTTAAGAGGGGAGTGAGGTAAATGTTTGGCATTTGCTGACTTCAAATGACCTTTGACCTCCACCAAAAGCAATAATAGGCTCCTTAAATTTAATATGGTATATCTACAAACCAAATATGAGATCTGTCCTTTCTAGCAATATCATGTTTACAAGGTTGTCACGATTTGATATGTTATCCCCAAATGACCTTTGACCTACACCAAAAACATTAGGCTTCCTGTACTCAATGTGGTACGTCTACACACTAAATATGATTTGGTCCGACCTTCCCTTCTTGAGATATCGTGTTTACAAGGTTTTCAAAATTTGACCTCTGGTGACCCCAAAAGACCTTTGACTTCCACCAAAAACAATAGGCTTGTTGTACTCAATGGGGTACGTCTAAGCACTAAATATGAGGTCTGCCCGTGCTTCCTTTCTTGCGAAATAAAAAACTTAACAAAATGGTGATGCTGAATTTCCTTATATTTATTTTCTCTGTCTCTGTTTTTGTGTAAACTGTCTATATACTATCGAATACGTTTTCGTAGTAATCATTATTAAAAATAACAGAAAATATGTTGTTTTAACTTACAACAATTGCAATCAAAGTACAAAATTATTGCAAAATGCTTATCGAAGTGACAAAAAATAGGGATGGCATGCCTTGATTTGAAAATATGACGAATTCTTGGCATAGGTCACACACTCCCACACTGTGAGATCATCATGTATGTTAATAACGTATTCAATCACATAGAAATGATAACTCTATTTGAGCCTCGTCATAATATTCTTAATGTATAATTGTAGATGTAGAATGAAGTTCATCCATCTCTGCACAATACAACTGTTTAGTAGTTAATGAATCGGATTTTTGTCTTCATTAAAAAGTGTGTATACTGCAGAGACAAAAGACTGGTTGTTAATTAACACATTAGAAAAGCTGATCAAAACTTCAATTAAGTGAAGTGTCGATGTCGTGTTAATTAACGCTATCAAAGGCTAATCAACCATCAAGCGAAGAGTTGTTGTCTGTGTTAATAGGCATGCACTCCAGCCACGCCCAAAATGAACATTGGCGCTATCAGATCCATCCTAACTAGTTCCGCGAAACTTGACAACTTGCATGCATGTCTGTGACCGTTGATAATAACGGTAACGTGAGTAGATTACTTATAGTATATACCATGTCGTTCGTAATTACTGAAGAATCGATCTTTTGAAACATGTTTTGAAAGTCTCAAATTAAACTAATTATTTGTTACCACCTTAACTTGTGTTTTTTTTCTTCCTCTCGTTCGGCCTAACTGTACAAGTGGAACCAGTCAATCACACAGCGGGTATATGTGTGCAAACTCATCCAGTGTGTTCGCATGCTGATGCGCGCTTTGACGGGAACTTGTTTATTTGATTCACACATCTGTATAAGCAGTACAGATTACGCACATCGGGACCGATATCACAGGGCCCCTGCGTAGAAGAAACGCCAGAAAGCACCATTGTATTACACATGACAATTAACACAGTAAAAACTTATAATCAACCATCGAGTGAAGTGTGTTTTGTTGTGAGTGTCTTGAAAAGGGGTGCAATTTATTGCCCATGATATACTCAAAGGAAACGAAGACTTGACTATAGGGTATTTCTTCAAATTCATGGAAATAATATTTACTAGTACGGTATATCATATATTATTTGAACGTGCCGAACTTTCGACGTCGCGTCCTTAAAAGCGTATCAAATTAGTAAAAACGCCGCAATGATCGGTTATTTCATGCGCGCATAGTATATACAAATCCGTTATGGACCCGTTGGCTTGACATTGACGGACTATTCTCTTTACTCCCCCACAAACCTCTGGTCACACATAGACAAATACTGGAAATCAACTTCTTTCTTTTTTTCAGCCCCTCCCTGCTTGATCAGGTTTTGTTATTTAAATTCATATATCATTTTATATCCTATATTGTTGCGTAATGAAAAAAAGAATTCACCATAAGAAATTAACTGACATGTTAGGCCACCTATACACTACAGAAATGTTTTTCTTTTCCTTTCTTCTTCGTTTTATCTGTATAAAGGTTTTTCTTATATCAGTATAAAACGATTCCTTTACATCAACAGCAACTATCTGTATATTGCTGAATACCTTAAACTAAAAAAACAAAACAAATTGTATTCCCATTTTCTCATGTCACAGACTATTGCGTTTCTTTATTACCTCAAAGATACCCATGTGACAATTCTGAAATAGCTTCGGTTTCATTGCAATGATAATGTTCTACTCATGCGTCTCGATTTCAAAGGTAAAATGGAACTCTCATAAGGGAATACAAAACAAACTTGAAAAGACAAAGACAATAAAAAAACACGAGAAGAAAAGTACACACGAGCTTTTGAAAAAAAGAATGTTGTACCTCATTTTAGTTGAAGACTTATTTGGTTGACTGACGAAGCATGGAGACTATTTTGTCAACTTCAGCAAGATATACTGACAAAAGAAATCGTGTTTAATATCTATATTACAGATGTGAATGGTCAAAGACATAGACTGACGTCATTTGATAGGTCAAATTGCATTCTATCGAACAGCAGCAACCTAATATTTAAACCAAATGCATCCTCGCGGATTATTTAGATTACTTAGATACATGTATGTGCGTATGTATATGTGTCTGTAATTACGTGTATGTATTTATGTATGTATGCGTGTATGTATGTGTGTATGTAGGTATTTACGGATCCAAATAATCCATGAGGATTATGAGGCAACCCATATTTTCTCGTTTCATTTCTTTTCATATCATTGAAGCTATCAATCTAGTTTGCAAGGAAGAGACGTGGCTGGTAAGTGAGAATATACCTCAAATGGGGAAAATCAACCCCCCCCCCCCCCGCGGGCAGCCGTCTCCTTGTACCCCTACAACCTGTCACCTTACTTGTAATGCGCCGTTTGCTTATACGACATTTTGTAATATGCACTGTACATTCGAGTTATAAATAGCATTCGTTTGGTACAGGTATAATGGCTTAGTATATACAACTCATCATCGTCTAACGTCATTGTGTGCCTCTCCATTCGACGTGCTTCACCAGTTTCGAATCATTACACTTTAATTGATGAAGCTTAATTAACTTAATTAAGAATATCCATCTTACCTTTCCATATCACGTTTGAATCTGGGACTGATATGTATGATGGATTATTGAAATAATTTATTAATAATTGGATATTATATACATATAAACTCATCGAACTACGTAAGGACTACACACCAGACCAATCAAACATTAAAACATGTACGACTGCCTTTACGTATTATCACAATTTCATGGAAAAGTTCTGCTTCACAAATTACACATATACACACGTATACCAGTGTCGTGTGTACTTTTTCATGCACACACAGTAAAATAATTGTCATTAGCAATAAAGGTATATATATATATATACCGTACTTTTGCTATGAATGTGGAAATGTCAGTATAGATCTGTGCAAACTATGGGGCGCGAGACAAAAGTTGGTAGCGAAATCATAAAAAAAAATCGAGGGGTCGAGGAATTTTCCAGGCATCAAAAAATTGGTACAGTGTAGTGTTTGATATCGGAGTTTCTTCTTGCACACTTTTATGTCAGTTTTTCTTTTTCTTTCAAAAATAGAAATGTAATAAAGTGAGTAGATAATCCAAAGCAGATACATGTACGACGTTGTAAAGCGTGACGTAAGTTGTTGGCTTTTGAAACATTGTGGTAATTAGCATATCTAGCAGCTTTCGTTTCAGGTTAAAGAGGATAACAGACTGGAAGAAACAAACGTTACCAAGTATGTAGCCACGAGTGTGTTGCAGCATAGTTTGCCGGGAACGTATATACAATTATTGTATACAAGATTTTGTATTACAGCTCAGT
>JAIPMN010006049.1:2052-18340 GCA_020650975.1 Apostichopus californicus
CCCCCCCCCCCCCCCTTATCCTGATTGGAACTACAAGTAGTCAGACTGGCATTTTACTTAAGCAGACATTTGAAAATGTTATTACACTTTTGCTGGATTCTTCTGTGGAATTCAAAGAGTTCATGGCACTTTCATTTCAAAGGATACCGTCATTTCTATGAGCGATTGTTTTATTGCCACATTCTGCCTGTAGCCTAGTGTTTGTAAAATGAGGGAGATCTAAACAATATGGGAGCTCCGTGGCATTTCCCGAACAGCTACAGTATGTATGCATGTGGAATGCTAGCAGCGAGTTTGACTGTGGAGAGAATATTTAACAAGATTCAATTTATGATTAGTCTTTTCAACTGCTCCAGTTTACTGGCCATTCTGCCATGGTATTACTAGAAATATGGGTGAGGAAAGTAGTGGGAAAGGGGTGGGAGACAGAAAATGGGGAAGGGTGTTGATCAGGGATGGGTATAATGGGATAAGAAAGCAAAAACAGTCTATGTAATTGTATTGTTAGTATTAAAGAAAGTTTATCAAAAAAAAATTAAAACATTTTTGAAAGAGAAGGGAGAGAGGGAATTCAAGGGTGGGGAAGGGGTGAATGGCAAGCCCAAGGGGAAAGTTTTTTATGATATTCTGGTTCTGTTGAGTATGTTTTGATAATACACCATTTGTTTCCCTATAAATTCTTTTATTTTAGTACCCTCTTTGGTTATTTAATTGATGACATTAGGCATACCTATGTACAGTACTTTTCACATAATGAAAAAGAAATAAGAAACAAAAGTTTGGAATGTTGTAAACCTTGGAAGTGCACCACTATCAGTCCATGTTGTTTTTCTATACCACTTTTAATTTTTGAATGATGTTCATCACTTAAAATGACTGGACTACATAGTCTAAGAAACACACCGTTTATAAATGTCAGTTCTTCATATGCAACACAAAACTCAATGGGAAAACATAAGTCTTAAATATGGCCTCAAGTTATTTCCTTACGATACAATTGCAAATTTGGAGAATTCCAGAGATTTAGCATGCTTCAAAGGTAAATATCTTGAAATTAATAATTTTAGACACATTAAAAGTACCTCAACTTTTCTTAGTTCTCTTGGAATATAAACATGTCAAGTCTTAAATTATGCCTAAAGTCATCCTTTAATATTGACGTGGAGGTGAAAACTTTTTACGTCAATTATTTTGTTATGGCACTCTTATCTGAGAACATATAATATATACTTAGCAATTATTGCATATTCATTGATAAGATTTATGAATATTTAATATTAAATGATTTCTGATATACTTCATGAAAAGGTTGTGAAAAAATGTTGCTTTAAAAGACTTGTTTACATCATTCAAAATAACACCAGGTTCTATTTTAAATACTGGCTGTTAGCTGCTCCTTTAGCCAACCAGTACTCGGTGTCGGGACTTAATTTGCACAAGAAAATGTAACCGAGAAAGGGGATATTGACACAACTTGAAGCTTTTAGCCTAGTTGTGTGTTATAAAAGGTGTTTCCTCTAAGGTAAGTGACAATAGTGAAACTTGAGAAATGGCAAGTGTTTCGCTCGACACAGGAAGTAGGTGGCATTTAGAGTTAATTCGTTTACTCTTACAAAATTGATCACAGTAGGTGCTTTACAGCCCAATTCAAGAGCAGTAAGTGGACTTGCTGACCGACTGATGGGGGGTTTATGTTATTGACAAGGAATAAGAGATAAGGGAGCCCAGCATCCTGATTTAGCGGTATTCTTTGCACTGTTAAAGAGCGGTTGCGAAAGTAGAAACGCTTTCAAGTTGCTTGGTGGGATTTATTTGTACGATTTTTACACCAGTTGTAAATGCTTTGATGGAAGTGTTGGTTAACTTTATAAAATTTGTGTTAATGTTGTGTATATTTATGTTGTGGTTGAAATTTGGCTGTAGTTTTTCATTATAAGCTAACATAAGTTTGTTTCAAATGATTTTGAAGAGGGGAAGGGTGTAGGATTTCATAAAAGGGGAGAAGGAGGTGGGGCTACACTGGGGTCATTTAAACCCTCTCCTACTGTAAGGGGGTCTCGAAATTCTTCCCCAGAAAAAAAAAAATATCAAATGTTAATATATTTTGAGGTTTATGTAGATTATTATTAAGGTTTATATTAGGAGCTCTAATGCAAAATTGCAAATAAATAATGATAAACTTCAAACTTCCCCAGACTTATTTAGGCAATGACCTGAATCTTTCTGGGAGGACCATAATAGTCAATGAAGGATTTTATAATAAATGGAATGCTGCCATGTGGTCACTGTAGCCATCTCCTATGTTATGGTAGGGACGTCACGGATGACCTCCCAGATAAACAAATCTAAAAATTTAGATTTTAAATGGTTCATTCTGAGATTTATTTAGAGTATACATTAGATCTACATAAGAAACACTAAACACAAGGATTTGCTAATAAATACATTGTGTGAGATTGTGAAAAAGGGTTCACTTATAGCAGTGGCCTATTCCTTTGAATGCAAAAAATTACTCAACCAATTATTGGAGGGAGTATAGCCCCTAGCTTGCCCCCTCGCCTGTTGCACACATCAGTGACTAGATGTATACACATATATAGTACATGCAACCACTCTCACCTTACAAGTTTTCACTCTCACATGTAACATAAAACAAAGCTCATTTTACGCAAGACCTTTCAGACTAATTCAGAGTGCACCATGGGTTATTTCACCTCAGCTCTTGGCTATTTCAAGCCATTCCCCAGACTACACATGAATATAAACCATGATCAATTTCACATTCTGGCTGCAACTTTGCTAATTAATCAGAATAAAGTACATGAACTTTTCAATCGCAAGAAGTTACTTTCATTGTGAGTTACCACAAGCCATTCATTGGCTTGCACTAGTAAAGGAAGAAAGTAAATTTATACCTGCACCTTGGAAAAGCTACAGAACCCAATGTAACTATAAAAGAAACCAACACTGTTTTATGCTGTGATATATGGTTAAGTCAGTGGCGGAGCGTCCATACAGTCAGAGGGGGCAGATGCCCCCCCCTGACGGACTCAAATGGACTGCTGGCGCCCTTTTCAGCTCTTTACCACTTTTTACTTATTCGCGATTACTGACTTTTTTATTGCGCTCTCAAATACCTATTGACATTTGTCACATTTTGTTGGTGTAATTTTCTGACAAAATGTCGATGACACCTATTTATTCTTCGTTTATCTGCAAATTAGCAAGGCCCGGAAAGGGTCATTTCCGGCGATCTAGGGAGTATCTTTACTCAAAAAATGTCTGTACGCTCCGCGTCAACATGTGGTGGCGCTCCGCTTAGATAGTGTCGAAAGCGCCCCTACAGACCATTCTCGCCCCCCTGACCAATACGCCTAGCTCCGCCACTGGGTTAAGTACAGTCTTTCAGTAGCTGTGAGCTGTCACAAGCCATTGGCTTGCATTTGTGAAGGAAGAAAGTAAATTTATACCACCTTGGAAAAGCTACTGAAACCAATGTAACCATAAAAGTAACCAACACTGTTTATGCTGTGATATATGGTTAAGTACAGTCTTTTAGTACTGTAGGTAGTTCTTGAATGTGTGAAAATATATTTTAATTAAAATTACCTCTAGGGGTGATCTGCATTGGAATAGAAAGCTAACTTCTTTTAATACATGGTCCCTACACTTGCATACATGAAGAAAGCTGACTACATGTGTATGTGCATACCACAACTTACCATTACTTAAATACCACTAACCGTACCTAAATTAATAGAAACAAATTTTTCCACAAATGCCTTTCCTCAGTCATAAAGAATTTTATTAGTCTTATGTCAATAAATTTCAAGTAGATGAAATACTTTCAGGGCTATGAATGATCAATAAGCTAGGATGCGAAGAAATTATTGTTTACGTTTTTTTCGGATGTCCCAAAGGTTTCAATGTGAAAATTGCCACCACTGTTCCAATGCAAAATATCTGTGTGAATAATATATGTGGTAGCATCGATCGGTATTATGATGATAATGCATGTACTGTACTGCTCTTTACACGGTAATTAACCTGAGAATATAAAATGAGCAGATTCCTCCCCAGCTCTCCTCCTTTCTCCCTCGCAGCTCAAATTTGTGGAGTGCTCAAACTATTTAGATATTTAACCTCTTGCCTTGTAATTAATTTTTTAGCTCTGAAAGTTTCCCTTTGCATACTTCAATCGTGGCAGAGTAAATGTTGCGGCACGGCCTTCCAAGGATGTATACTCAGTCATTTACTTCGCAGATCCGAGCGCCTCCCCTCGGAGTGAATCGTAGACATTACCAATGCAAACATGTCTACCCATACAGAGTAACCACATCGCCGCAGGGAACATTTAATCACCTCACGCTAAAATTTGATCTATTTAATATTCCTCTCCTGCAGTTATTTTCTGGCACATTGCTTTTTCAAGAGTACTAAAATGCAAACTGAAAAGATAGCAAAACATGCCTATGAGACAATCAAGCATCTTTGCTGGCAATCCCGGCAGTATCGTATCGTATGTCCGCTTGGAATTTCTTTTTTTAATTGCCTATGGTGCTGCATTCACTCATATCTTAATTCTGTAGCGTTGAAAGACGAGAGAAACAACATGAAGGCTACATAGTTGACATTGTGTTCACGGTTTGTATGTTATTGTTCATGAACTGTTAACATTCATCATGATGTGGATGTGTATAAATAACTTAAACAGCTACTGTAGTTTAATGTATTAGTACTTGTAATGAACATTTTACATAAATTGATTACTACATTTATTAATATACTGTACTTCTAGCTGAGATAGCAGTATTTAGGGTTTTAACGCTGCGTATGTATAACAAAAATTCTAGCACCTGCTTGTTTGTAATATGATTATGTATTAATGGAACCTTCTGCTTCAGTTTAATAGATGTAGGCTATTGCAGGAATAATGCCACAGCATTCTTGTGTCAGTATCAACATAACACCTTCTAACTGTGGTAATGAACAGTAAATGACACAGCCTGACAGTAACATTGCATGTGCTATCAAATAGAAGACATAGTTGAGAACAAAAATAGCATAACACCTAGGACTAGTGGTAGTTAGGATGATAACTTCACAATACTATGTTATTTAAAGGTCAAAGGTTATGATGAAGATGTATATGTGTTTGCTCTGAGGTGAAAATGTCGGGAACCGTTACTGTAGGTTTATACATTTATTAGGCAACTTTATTGATGCTTTGATCAGATTATCTGCCAAAATGAGAACAGTGGAAGCCAAGAAAAACTTCCTGTAATATGCAAATGCATTATTATTTTTACTGTAAAGTTTGGTCTATGGCCTTGAAATAATTTGTGTGAAAATATCTATAAAATACAAAAACTGATGATTTCTTCTTTCACTGTACAAATTTTAGGTATTTTCATTGAGGTAGTGTAGATTAAAAGTGGTTTACAATATGACTTTCAACCCACATGACAACTACAGCGACTATATATTGTGTGGCGCACCACAGTGTATATGTTAAGGCTGCAGGAACACATGTTGAATCAAGTGTGAGTTATGTTGTGACTCCTAAAAATGCATAATTTTATGGAAAGTGAAAGAAGTTTTCATGGGGCCGTGTTGCTTGTTTAGTGTAAGTGTCCATCCAGGCCAATAAAAGACAGTTCCATTTTCCACTAATAGGAGTGGTGTATATACAATATGCATGAAACTTAAGTAATAATTATATTGATTAATGATTTTGCAACACATGAAGTTACCGTACACCATCATACTGTACTTGTATGGACGAAAATGTACAATATACCCTCACATGAATTAACACACTACTTTCGACTGCAACATGTTTGTTTAATGTTTGCATTTTTTATATCAAGGTTTAGTATGTTTCTAAATACATAACAGAGCACATAAACAGGACCATGTCCATTCCTGTCTCCTTAAAGTGTACACTAAAGGTGTATGACTCATACAGTTTTTGTAGGGACGACTGTTCCATATTTCGTAGTGGGCTCACAAAATGCAATGCTTTGAATCATCATAATTTCTTCTTGAGTAAAACCGAACTCAAACAGAAAGCAGATAAGAGCAGAAATATCTATAAACAACAAGATGTGAAATATTTTGTTGCAAAATCGTTAATCAATATCATGATTACTTAATTTCATGCATATTTTATATACACCACCCCTATTAGTGGAAAATGGAACTGTCCTTTATTGGCCTGGATGGACACTTACACTATTCCAGCAACATGGCCCCATGCAAAACTTCTTTCACTTTTCATAACATTATGCATTTTTAGGAGTCACAAGATAACTCACAATTGATTCAACATACCTAATGATGCCCCTGGCAAAATAATTTTAGGTAAAATGCAAAGAAAAAATCCCCTGAATGGACCTCATTTCAGGTTTAATATTTTGGTGTACGGTATAGTCAAGCGTAACACAGCATTGTGTGCAGCCTGTATGGAGCTTTAACACACAACAGAGTCAATCTGTATCATGACAAATCCAACGTTTTTCTTGAAAGTCTCTTGGTTGGTGGGTACCCGGTCCGAGTGTATGAACATTGATTACCACGCTTTCCATGTTAGCAGTAAAGAAAAGAAGCAACAGCTAGGCAGCTAACTTTCAAATTTGGAAGAGATATTTTTGAATCTTGAGCAAAATAAATTTCCAAAATCTTGTCCTGTTTGGGAAATTTATAAGGCTTTGAAAATGTCATGCCAGCCAGAGCATGTTGGTCAAGCTGCCATTTTGCTGTAGGTACTAAGGTGTTTTTTGTTTGTTTTGGTATTGAACACATCAGGTATAGTGTGGGCTGCAAGCACATGAAACTACTGAGGGAGTGAAGAGTAGAGTCTGTTCTCTATCAATTAGACCTGAACCAAATTCAAGATAATGTACTCAGTAATATATAAACGTTGTGTTTTCTATCAGCACTTAAAAGTTTCTCTTGCTTTTTATTCTTCTAAACTATTCATTTAGATCTTAGACTTTAATTAGTGTATAATGTGCAGTTCTTTCTACAAGATTGGTTACTTTCAACCGTACATCATTCTCTTCCTGGGGATAATATTGCTTTCTTTCACATTCCCCTTTTGGTACAGTTTGACAGATGCATGAAAATAGGCTAATTTCACCTTTATTGAAGTACGAAATTGTTTACTTTACGTGAATGTGCAAGGATCCGTGTAGCTGATTCGTTTGCCTGTCCCCTCTTTTTAGTTCCTCAAGTTCCCTGGAAATGGAAAGTGCGATATTTGTAAAGATTGAAAACGTGTCAAATTGTTGCAGTCACCCATAAAGGGAAAATTTAATCAGTCGAGAATTCTTTTGGCAACCTTTGGATTGCGTATTGCCTGTGCACTCACCGTGGACGATAATAACACTGCTCCCGTTTTTTTATTCGGAAGTTGAACTATAAGCCATCTGGGAGGTCGGCTTCCATCCTTTCTTACAGAAGTTTATTTTGTGGATTGGATCTTTCCAAAAAGTAATGAATTTTAAGCAACCTTTGCGGTACTTGAAGCTTCTTCAAGACGTTCCGAGTTGAGCGGGAATTAATACCTGCTCAACCTTTTCGGTGGTGGTAAATTGTCAAGATCTTTAAGTGCTTTGTAAGATTTCTGCTATTTTCATTTGACCTGTGGGAGACGATTAAAATATTCCCTCTAAATGCAGTGTTGAATATATATATGTCACTTATTACTCGGTCGAAATTCAATTTTCATTGCAAGAAACTTAATGCTCCTGCTATATATCATGCAGCTATGGGGAGGAAATTACCAGCAGATTGATAAAAAAAAAAGATAAAAAAAATGTGCATATAGGAACTCATTGTGTAATTTATGGATTTGCTGTATTCTGTACATCCCATAATAGTATAGAAGTGAGATACAGATTGAAGGAAAAAAACAGGACAGAAAATGAGTTTATAATCATAATCTGTGATATTGGCATGTATAGGGCTTAGAATGCATGTTGGGCAGGTCGCATGACAATTAAGGAAGAATGTGTATGAAGAGGAGTGTACAATGTCTGGTATTATAGTAAGCAATTTAAAGGGTGTGAAGACTCGGGCAAAAAGAAACGTCTAATGCCGGTAATCTGACCTAGATTCGAATGAGGTGTAACAGAAATGTTAGACACCACCATCGATCCCAGAAGATACAGCTTGCTACCATCTGTAATTAGACACTAGTGTACAGTCAGTACATATAGTTGCGGTCAATACCCACAGCACAGTGTACAAACCATACAGTGATGGACATCTCAGGTCCAGCGAAAGATAACAAGGTATAACATTTCACTGCTGTCTGCATTTTGTAGCGACAAGCAGAAAATTTCGCTTGCAAGCAATGGAAAGTTAACTTTTTCAGACCGGCACATGGTTTGGGACGAGTCTTCAATGCCTTTAACACCATAGTAAGCATTACTTGGAATGATACACATGTTATAAAAAGCATTATCATAACAGGCCTATAGAATTCAACAATTTTAGCAACGTAATTGCTACAAAAGGCCAATGCATCAAAAAATCGACAGGCTAATATCAAAGTCACAGTTGCATTTTCCGGGAATTAATGCAAAAGCAACATTAATTTTAACTAGCAGGAATATGTCAGTACTTTTTGCCCCTGGTACTGGCTAACGGCGAAATCCACCGGCATTTAGCTATACAGCCTGAATATTGAGGCCTGCAATAATACTAATGTTCTAAACATACAGGAAAATAAGGATTACTAGATATAATGTACAATATCTAAGGGAATCATTTAGTGTTTAAACATTGTGTAGCAGTTTTGACTGCTTGAAACTCGTACCAAATTGTACAAAATATATTATGGTTTCTGTGTACCAAGACTGATATAACATCTTTTCACTTGTGTAGCTAATTTACTCATTCTGCATCTAGCATTTTGCGATGAGATACGGTCCGATGAATTATTCCCTGCATCTTAAATATCTGTGATGTGGACTAAGTACCCTTACAGTGTGTAAAGTACAGTACGATCTACTGCCCATTGTTATATAACATGAAAAACTAAAATATCTTAAAATAATGGAATAACTGCCTGTTTATATCTAAGTTGCTATAAACACTTCACGGTACAGTTACAAATATATCAACACTCTCTATGATCTACGTCCCTCTTTTACAGTCTGTTTCGGTTGCACACACATCAGATACAGTATGGCCCTTAATCAAGTGAAAGCCTCATTTTGCACCATCTGCAGAGCTGTATAAGATAACAGTATACATATATCTTGGTACTGTATAACAAGGTGCAGTGACACTTACCTACATGTATGTGTGTATGATATTACAGGACTTACATGAAAGTGATATGTGCACTGGATTTTAGGTTAATTTAGATATGATTCGTATCAAATGTAATGTCTGTTATTTGCAATCTTAATCTTTCTAAATTATCAATGTCAGGGGTCATTTCTAAAGTTCATATACCCTCTAATGGTTTACTGCATCCCTTCCCACAGGTCTGATCATTAACCTGCACGGATCCTCCTTCAACCTTTAACAGCAATCATCCCTATTTTCAATTCGCTTCATTCATATCATTGTGAGTCACAAGTTTTTATGAAAAGACAAAAAGTCATTCCAATTTAAGCCAACCTTTCGAGCAATGCCCCTTCAGAGATCAATAATGATCTGCATCTATCCCAAGATTTATGCAGCAGACAGTGTCTGGTTGGAATATGACTGTGACTGACTGTTCCCTTCAAACGTATCTCATATCGGTATGAGAATATCATTCTTCCTCGTATCACTTCCTCCTCCAGTAATTGCTTCAAATGGTGTTTCAAATGGAAGAATTGTTTTCTCTCAAGTCGAAAATTAAACATATTAAAGCAGTTCCCCCTGCCTACATTATATTTAAAGGGGTAGATAGCATTGAGAGACAATCCACTTTGCAGCAATTTGCTCTTAGAAATGGAGGAACCTGCATTGTGTTTCAATTTTAAACCATCTTTGCTAAAAGGAGTACCGTATCATTACATTTTAGCTTTAACTGATATGCAGATAAATTTTATTTAGGGTGAAAAGCTTTATATACTGCCTCTATTCCAATTAAATATCCGTATCATACATATAGTGTTGTTAATCGTGTTATTCTGTGCCTAATTGAAAGTTGTTTAACTAGAAGTTTTCAGCACTTCTTGGTGTGGTCATGGTCATTTCCCCATTTTATAAGCCTATCACTTGTGTGGTCATGGTCATTTCCCCATTTTATAAGCCAAACATTTTTTTAAAAACTTTTCTTGACGCTTCTTCGATGTGTTTGCAATGTGAACGTAGATTTGTTTGTAGATAGGGTTGGATTAATCCAAAAGTGGCTGTTAACGCAGAATTAGAATATTAAAGGAACTTTGATATGCATAGTGTTATTAGATGTATGTATGCATAGAGTAGGCACACATATAGAGGTTCCTTAATAAATTCTGTAGTGATAAATTACATTTATTCTTACACATGCAATCTTAAATACGTTGGTTTTATACAGGTACAACAGGAAATGTTTTCAAAATGATTCCATATATCATATACAGTCTGTTTGTTCTATCAAATAGGTATAGGCCTGCCCTCACTCAAAGTCTGACGAAAATGCTACTTAAGTTTGCAGCTTACCTGAATAAATCTTTCTCTACCTGTTTACTGTACGGTTTTTATATACATTACATTACATATGACAAGCACACAATAGTCATCCATAGTAGATGGGCTATAAATACACACTTACATATTGTTAACTGGAAATAAACTTGAAAAAACGTTCACCCTTACTATTGAAGATTAGGCTCAACATCTTTTCTCTTTTACTTAATATGACTTCTGTCTGCCCCTTGTTTGAATTCAGTCCATCATCATCATTTATTATTCATAGGCTACAAAAGATAAGAATTATAAAACAGGTGTCAGCAAAGTTCATCATTTTTCCAGTAATTTGAAGAAAATTTTGACAAGTTTTGTGTGAGAGTCATTTGTGTTGGCCCACAGCTGCCTCTCTGGCCTATTAAAGCAATCGTTCTTATTTTCTACAATGAAGCGACTGGTTGTAGAACTCCAAGGTACTGGCCCCTTTACAAATACTTCCCAAGGAAGGTTTGTGTAGTCAAACATCTCGACAACGCACTGGGTTGTGTGGTAACCCAGCAAACAAGATCAAGAATTACTTTGGTGTACTCTGTGCTGTTGTCTTTCAATCATACACTGATGACCATCAAAATAATTTTGCCGGGGAAAGAGTGAACGACCTTTACTTTTTATTCAGCATCATCCAAAGCAGAGTATGGTAGATGTGGATATTATCACAGGTCTTGCAGGCCAATATATGCTGTTTATATACAGTGTGGATGAGGAAAAAACATGTGTAATGAAACTGGACCGTGTGAATGCATTTTTTTGTTCTTAAATAGTAATTGAAAATTATCCATATTTATCAACTGTCACAATACAAGCCAGCTCATAAAAGGCAGTAGAGGATTTTTGTAATGGCATGTTCAGTGTAGGACTAGACCTATTAGGTTCATGCACACAGGCAGGTAAGTATTGTATGCTATGGTATACCCTCATAAACAAGAGATTTTAACTACATTATTCAATGTTACCCTATGGAAAGGGATCAATATTTACAGAACCTGTGATACGAAATTTAATTCATGGTATTGTTTGCCCACGCAGACTCATTATAACAAGCGAACGAACTAGGAGCTGATCTACCTAAACAGCCAGACTTCATTTACTTAAGTTCTATGAAGCAGAATTTGCATGTTTATGACCTTTGACCTAGCACAGGATCTAATTAAATATTTCATACATTGTTCAATCAATAATGATTACATGAAACACATACTTTCTCAGCCTAGCTGTCTGTGTGTGGATGAAGAGTAAAATTCTGCACGGAATACAACAAATTTATCTATGTCATCATCCACAAGGATTTATCAAAGTAAAGTACTGTTTAGTTTTGTTAATTGACAGTCGTGCATTCCTGAAATGTTTCAAACTGACAGAAACCGTGATTGAAACAGTCTCTTAGCGTCACATCAGACACAAATGTATGCAAGCATTCCCCCTCACATGAGAATTTTGTGTGAAGTTTAAATGTGAAGATAATTAAATATTCCCTGCCTCTTTCCTTATTCTTTTGAATACAATCTTGAGCCTAAACAATGAGATGTTTCTCAGCAAGGATATTTTCCCTCTGATTCATTCAGAAAAATTTAGAAAAGTAAAATAATGATAAATTTTGAGTTGTCAGTCAGGCATCTCAAAGAAAATCAATACCCATGTGTAGCAGCATCATCGTACATGCTCTACAACAGCAATGTGTTTAAAGCTAGCTCCTCCGAACATGAGCAATTTATAGACCGTGACATATGGTATAGAATAATTCAGTATTCCTTGCACACTCTTTCATTCCTTAATTTGATAGCCTAAAAGACTTTCCCCCAGTCTATACTCTAATGACAAGATGCTTCTCATCAGGAATATTTTTCTTCTGATTCATTCAGAATGATTTAATATATTAATGATAAATTTGACTTATATGTCAGTCAGGCATCTCAAAACAAAAACAATACCCATGTAAAACATTGTATGTGCTCCACAACAGCAATGTGTAAGCTGTTCTAGCATAAGAAATTTATAGACCGTGACATGACATAGGATAATTAAATATTGCCTGCACCCTTCATAAACTCCTATGATTCAATAAAATTCTTTACCTCAGTCTTGTCTGCAAGTGAAATATTGTTTGTTGTTTGGAGTAGTTATTCATGTTTTGTTTCGGAAAGCTGGCGACGGCTGTTGTAAAATGTTCACTTGCAAGTTATGAGCATTCCTAAAAGTATTTGAAAATTCAAATAATATAGTGAAGGCCTTGCTTAGCATCATCTACTGTACACCAGCTAGTGGCCAAATCCAGCCCCAGTGTTATAGCCAGAAGTTCAAAGCATTATATAAAGTTACACTATAGCTGAAGTGTGGTTGAACAACCAAGATTGATGGAATCTAAAAGACATAAATTTGTGTTATTCATCATTTCTCTTCTTTTCATGGCCGACATATACAGCTGGTGATTTTTGATCACAAATGTCTGTTGTAAAAGCTGACAAGCTGGGCAAAAGATGTTTATACCAAAAGTTATTTTGCTAATTGGTCCCAAAATAGCCTCATCGTGGTTGGTAGAACATAAATTCTGTCATCTGAAAACATGTATTGGCAGTGGTATGATGTATGTATTACAATCTTGATTCAGATAGCTGGCTCAGGCCGAGAGCTGCACTTATTTCAAAGTACAGCAGCCTTCTGTGCTGTTTTTGGGGGGTTTTTTTGGGGGTAAAGTTGCAACATCATGAGTGTTATTCTAGAATTCCATAACAATGCAGTTTGTTATAGCTTTACCAGTCATGTTTGAAAATAAAATAAAAGTGTGTTTTTATTTCATTTTTATACATCATTTTATACTGTAGCTTACATGTTTTTTAAGGGTCAACATTTTAGAGAATAAAAGCCAAATATAAGTAGATATGATTTCTGATTCACACAGTAATAGTTTTATAGACAGAGAGATGGACAGAAGCATCAACAACAACTGTATCTAGTCCTTCCTCCCTCCCTATGATCCAACCTCTTCCTACAACCCACATATTTGCTGCTTAGCTTAGAGTATTGTCCTTCTCTGTCCTTATCAGTCGGCCTTTCTGTTTTCCCCGAAAGGGAAAACTATGGAGTCACTGATCTTACCGACTTTGCAAACTTGTGTGGAGGATTGCGGATTGCAAAGTAGGAAATTACTACAACACGGATCTCAAAAGTCGGTAACTACTAGTAGTGTTAGATTCGTCCAAACAGAGCAGCATACAGAAACGTTGTACTCAAAGCCGAAGCCAAAGGGAATCATGCATCCGGAGTCTCTGCCGCTCTCATTACCTTTCTAGGAAATATTTCATACTGTAGTTTTGATTGTTCTAATCTACTTCAGGCTTACTGTACATATTTGTTTTTATTCTTATTACCCTTTCATTATATCTCAAAGAAAAAACCTCACAAGTATATTACAGCACATTAACCATTATTGTGCTTAACTACCTTTTGTAAGGTAGTAAAATGCCTGTTTCTTAATTCTAAATGCTCGCTTCTTAAGGTTCCTATTTATATCCAGTGTTCGTTTCTTAAACAACGTCAATGTGGAATATATTTGCTATGGAATGACCCGTGACCTTTACGACTGGACCTACCGATACTAATGAAGGTTAAATGTGCTGCAGCTGCCTTGAGAGAAATATAAAGAAGTTATGTTGTTTAAAACAAAAGCTAATTAATTGTCACATAACTGACCCAGAAATCTTAATTACCATGGGGACCATTTGCAGTGTATACTAAACTTCATTCCGGACTCTGTATGCTATAGTTGTAATAGAAGACTAATTACACTAGCTTGGCAATCATGCTATTGATCGCAATCTGCTGTCAGGGTAATTCATTTATAGTTTCTTGTTACTTTTGATAGGACGAACCTATTAGGTAAAGTGTTTTCAATGCGATATAGGGATGTAGGGTCTTTAGGTTGACACCGAAATTGAAGGAAGGTTTATCCTACTATTTGCAGTATACCATTTATTAGATCTACATTTATTGGAACTTGCCTCTGCACGTGGGTGGATCGTTTGGAGAATATAGACAGTGTTATGTACAACAACTGACATTTAGAGGAAATGAAGAAAGCATACATGTTTCTGGATAATTGAGATAGGGAAAGGGCACAAAGGAAACTAATTTCCATTTGTGAATCAACTAATAATTGATATCGAATGAGGTTTGTGGTTGACCACTTCTGTAATAGTTTTATTCCTAATGTTCCTGTAAGATGTACGCATAAGGCATAGTCTGCCAAAGTATCCATTGATCGGAGCAGAAGCCTTTCTTAGACAGGACTCAAAATGGGCTCAATTTGTTATTAAAGGATATATCCATCATACAGATAAGTTTTTAAGATTTTGTAAACTAATTAATTGAGAAATCATTCTAGAAAATTTCATATTTTGTGAAAACAGATCACTATTAAATGATAAAGGTTAAATTTGATTACATAAGGATGGTCATTGTTTGAGATATATATTGTATTTTGCCATTTTACAAGAAAGCTCAGAATTACAAAGCAGTATAAATCAGAAAAACAATATTTTTTTGTCGTCAATGACTTATAATCTAACCATTAATTGGAATATATTATATCTGTGCAGGTAATACACCTAATGGTTTCTGTGTGTGTTGTAATTTGAAGGATCTGCTCCATGTACAGAATGAGTGTGTTTTGAAAAGCGTAGGGTTTCCTTCTTTAAGATAACTTAAATAACAGAACTGACAAATTTGAAACGTTGATTGACATGGTATACCTGGAAGGCTGGAAGGAACCCGACAGATTCTAAGAGATAGTTACAGTTGATGACAGACTCTAGACAGGAATATTATAATGAAATGTCATGATATTATCTAATAACACTCATACTTTGAACAGACATGCAAGCTTATAACATGTACAGTACATATTGTTTGTGCGAAGTCAATAGATGTTGGGAGTGACAGCCACTAATGAAATCCTTGTACCATGTAACATACATACCTTGGATAGTGAAACACCCTAGCATATAGCTATAGCTACCATATAGCCGTATGGATGAATCATAAGTATAGAATGGGCAGAGAATTGGAGCATTTCAAAATGTCATTTGAAAACAAGTCAATGGATCAATAGCATTTTTCAACCTATTTAAACCAAAATATATGCAATATGATCTGACCCTAGTCTTTCCTATCCCAACTAAATATTCCCTTCTCCTCCCATCACACAAAAAAGCCTTCTTGCCCCTCCCCCCCCCCCCAGAAAAAAGGAATAAGAGTATGAATCATACTGGAGGTCAAATTGAATCCAAGGTAGATGAATTGTTATAATTAGCTGCTCAGTGTATATTTAGCATTATGTTGGGTGAAAAATCTTTGTAAATTTCTGTTTTAGTTTTTAAAATCAAATGAAATGGTGTTGTGATCAACAAAGATTTTGGTTGCTGAATCATAAAACCAATCTTTGGGTTATAGTAGTCAGTATTGAGGCCTAAATTCTGTTATACTCAAGTATGACAAATTGGAGTAATGGGCCCATCCTTATTTGTCATCCATTTTGGATAAAATTGAAGTTAGCAGTCAATTTTTGCATGACGTTTACAAGGATCGTGCAAAACGATAGATTTATTATTTTCATCTC